>OZ018326.1:9124227-9154227 GCA_963969495.1 Ceratothoa steindachneri | reverse complement strand
AAGGTCGGGAAAAGGAAGAGTCCCATTTTCCTCAATTTCAATGGTAAATTTAATAGGGGGGACTAGAAAATTAAGATTACATAGAAAATTGTGAATATCTTTTGAGGAAGGCCAAAGGCATATAATATCATCAATGTAACGGTACCATACAATAGGAAAATGGAGGATTTGGGGCAAGAATAACGTCTCAAAGAATTCCATATATAGATTAGAGAGGGTGGGAGATGGACAACCCCCCATCGGAAGACCAAATTTTTTAAGGTAAAATTTATCATTGAATGAAAATTTACAATGTTTAGCACAAAGAGAAATAAGCCTTAGGAAAGTATTGATCATTACAGGGAGATCTAAATTATATAATTTATCACAAAAGAGAGGAAGAAGATCGTCTAAAGGAACTTTAGTAAACAAAGAACAAATATGGAAGCTGGCAAGAATGAAATTGTTAGATTAAGGTATTGTATTAAACTTCTCTATAAGTTCACAACTATTTTTAATATGAGATTGGGGGATGGACCCCACAAGCGGAGATAAGTGATTCACAAGCCATTTTGATAAGAAATATGAGGCAGAGCCTAGCGAACTTATAATGGGGCGCATAAGATTATTGGGTTTGTGAGTTTTTACCAAACCGTACATATATGGAAGAGAAGCTTTGCTAGATTTAAATTTAGTAATTAAATCGGAAATTTTTTTCAACAGATAGCGAATGTTTTTAGGAAATTCACTGTTAGTAGTTAATGTAGGGTCTTTTTGGAGGACATCATAAGTAGATTCATCTTCTAATAATAAGTTCATTTTTTTAATATAGTTAACTTTGTCCATAATAACAACGTCACCAGATTTGTCTGCTTTCGTAATATGTATAGAGGGATTTTTTCGAAGATTAAATATAGCACAGTGAAAACGCAGAGGACAATTTAAGTGGGTGGGCCTAGATAAGCACTGATAAACGCAACCCTTGGCGCTCAAAATTAAATTACTAGGGACATCACAATATTTTTCCAAATGAGTAAATCTTTGAGCAATAGAGACAGCAGATGATATAGAAGGAATGGAGAATTTCAACCCAAATCCAAGGGCAGCAGTCGTAGTTGCGTCGAGATGTTGATTGGAGAGGTTCACGACTGTTTCTGGTCGACTATTCTTGGTTAAGCTTCAATTTGATATGAGACGTTGTTGTTTGCGATCCAATTTATCCTCTAAATTCGAACAGCTTCTTCGAAGGGTACCAAAGATGGAATCTTGGATCACTCCAGACCAAAGACGAGCTCCTAGGTGTAGACCTAGAGATAGGTCTTGCCAGATACAGGACCCTGCTGCTTTATAGACCCCCTGCTTAACTCGTTGAAAAAACAGGGAGCTGTCCTGGCTGCTGGGTGAACTTGTTCAAGACAGTGTGTGTATCGCCATGGGTGATTTCAATAACTTAGTTGAATGGGAAACCATAAAAACCTGTGGCGAGAACGTACTGCTCCTGGAGTTCGCGAACAACGAGTTCCTGACTCAATGGGTGAGAGAGCCGACGAGAGGCAATAATACCCTCGACTTAGTCTTCACCTCTGAGGACGACAACGTTGAGGATCTCTCTGTAAGCGAGGAGCTCGGTGGCTGTGACTACCGGCTAGTTAGATTTATTGTCAAATTCCCCAAGGTAGAGTCTGCGACTCATGAATCAAGAAAACCTGAGTTGAGAAGAGCAAATTGCACAGGTTTTCGTGTAGGATTGGCTGATGTGAGGCTGTGAAGGTATGATAATATTGAAGACCTGTGAAATAGTTTCAAATCTAGGCTCATGAGTCTTCAATCACAATTTATCCGTGTGAAAAGCCTGCGTTGGTCTTCCGTTCAACCAAGCTGTTTTAATCAAGAAATTGGACAACTGCTGAGGGAGAAAAGATCTGTGTACCGGCAGTAAAAGAGTTCGGGTGACTTTGAGGAGTATCGGAGGCTAGATAAGAGAGTGAAGTCCAACATAAGGGCGGCAAAACGTGCCGAGGAACTCTGAGTGACGAGGCTTTGCAAAGAGAATCCCAAGGAGTTCTTTGGATATGTAAACAACAGCCGTAAACCAATCCGTCGAAGGATTGGGCCTTTAGTGAGTGAGGAGGGGGCATTAAAGCGCTCAGATGCAGAAAATGCTAACCTCCTCAACGACTACTTCTCTTCAGTGTTCACTATAGAGTGTGGTCCTATCCCCCAGCCCACGGACTCTTACTTAGGTAAGAAACTGGAGGAAATGGACTTCACCCAATTCGAAGTAGAGAAGAAAATCAACGACCTAAAGACGAATAAGTCTCCTGGACCGGACGGGTTTCTACCCAAAGTGTTGAAAGAAGTGCGCGATCAAGTGTCACAACATCTGAGCACAATCTTCAACATGTCCATCCGGACCGGATGCGTTCCTGGAGACTTGCATGAGGCAGAGGTGACTCTAGCCAACCATCGAACTAGCGACCTATTAGTTTAACTTCGATAGTTGGTAAACTCATGGAAAGCATCATGGTAGACAAAATAACATCATATTTAGAGTCGAACCTGCTACTGGAGAGTTTCCAGCACGTTTTCCAAAGGCGCTGGTCATGCCTAACGAACTTTGTGGAATTCTTCAACTTCGTTTTCACTAAGCATGATCGAGATAAAGCGGTGGATGTTGTGTATCTTGACTTTCAAAAAGTCTTTGATAAGGTACCATATCGTCGGCTTCTCCGCAAAGTGCGTGCACTGGGTATAGACGGAAAGGTAGAAGGTTGGATATAAAACTGGCTAAGCGGCAGACGTCAACGGGTGGTGCTGAATGGACAGGCTTCTATGTAAGTGCCCGTTACCAGCGGTGTACCTCAGCTTCCAGTCCTGGGACCACTACTGCTCATCATCTATGTTAACGACAAAGGAAGGAAACACTGCCCGCCTACAAGAAGATCACCGGAAAATTGGGGAGTGGTCGGACACGTGGCAAATGCCTTTTAACGTGAACAAATTCAAATTAATGCATATCGACCACCGAAACCCTCAATCACGGAATATCCTTAAGGGCACTGCTCTCTATCGCTTTGATACCGAAAAGGACTCGGGTGTAACAATCACTAGTGACCTCAAGTTCTCGAAACAGTGCATAGAGGCGGAGAAAAAGGCCCAAAGGATGTTAGGTTATATAAAGCGACAGTTTGGATATCGAAAGAAGGAAATAGTACTCTGTTTGTACAATTCACTTGTCTAACCGCACCTGGAGTATGCCGTACAATTTTGGAGTCCGCTTCGAAAGCATATCGCGAGATTGGAACGTGTGCAAGCCAGAGCAACCAAACTAATTCTCTCTATCAGACACAAAAGTTACGACGATAGATTAAGGGAGTTAGATCTGTTCTCGTTGGAGACTCGGAGATGCGTGTGGTCAGCTTATCGAAGTGTTTAAAATACTTTGAGGTTTCGACAATGTAGGCTACACTGATGTTTTCCAACTTAGTGAGGGCAGTACTAGAAATCACGGCTACAACGCTGAACTAAAGCGTTACCACCGCGATTTGTGTGAGAGATTTTTAACATAGAGCATCTGTGGTAGTTAAACCCACTTCCAGGGTAAGTTGTTAACAGCAATTCTGTTTATCAGTGCATGTTAAGACTAAACAAAGTCTTGAAAAGAGGCCGTTTGGGCACGTAAGCCGTTGAGCAGAACTGTGCCTGCTCGATTGCTATTCCAAAGGTACCCTCTCTTAATGGACCGTAAGTCTTCTAGGGTACATCCTATCCTTGTAGCGCTATCTCTCTCTCTCTCTCTCTCTCTCTCTCTCTCTCTCTCTCTCTCTCTCTCTCTCTATATATATATATATATATATATATATATATATATATATATATATATATATATATATATATATATATATATATATATATCAGATTTCTGAGAACTCAGTCGTTGCCCTAATGTTAAATGGAAACGACCTCTACCTCAGAGGAGGAAGAATACGCCCCACAGAAAAAATTCTCAACCTCAACACAGTCATGGGTGCTGTGGATGACTGTGGGCTGAAAACACGCAGACGTGTAGTGGTCGGGATGCTCCTAAGAAGAGGTCCAACACGGACCGCTCAATCGAGGAACGTCTCCCTTAATCGACGCCTCGGAGATTTGTGTACGGCAGAGTGGGTCTGTTTTGTGGACCCTTACCTAAGCATCTATGGTAAAAACGATCTCTACCAAAGGGATGGAGTACATCTTTCGTTTAAAGGAAAGGCTGTACTCTGTAATATGATACGAGATGTCGTGGAACGGACCCTAAGGAGTGTCAGGCTCAGATTGAAGGCGTAACTCCTGGAACGACCTTCTCGGAGGTCGCAAAGAGGAGAGCCACCAAACCAATAAATAAGCCGAGAAACGGGAGAGAGTAGGGAGTCCTACATTCGGGGACTACCTGAAAGTTCTGTTTAATGCGAGGTCGATCAGGAACAAGTTTCTTGAACTTCGTGGCCTCGTAGCGACGGAAGAACCTAAAATGTTAGCCATAACGGAGTCGTGAGTAAAAACCTCAAACCTAGATTTTGAAGGAGAATTCACGATTCCCGGTTACCAACTCTTCCAAAAAGATAAGCCCGACAGAGAGGGTGGCGGTGTGATGTTGTATGTCAAGGATAGGCTCAAATCGACGAACTGCAACATTGTATCCGACCACGAGCTACTAGGTGTTGACCTAGACATAGGTCCTGCCAAATACAGGACCCTGCTGCTTTATAGACCTCCTACCCAACTCGTTGAAAAGTACAAGGATTTGTACCGGCTGCTGGGTGAACTTCTACAAGACAGTGTTTGTATCGCCATGAGTGATTTCAATACCCAGGTTGACTGGGAAACCAGAGAAACCTGTGGCGAGAACGCACCACTCCTGGAGTTCGCTAACAACGAGTTCCTGACTCAATGGGTGAGAGAGCCTACGAGAGGCAATAATACCCTCGACTTGGATTTCACCTCTGAGGACGACATCGTTGAGGATCTCTCATTGGCAGTGATCACCGACTAATCAGATTTATAGTCATGGTCCCCAAGTTAGTCTGCGACTAGTAAATCGAGAAAACTTGATTTGAGAAGAGCCAAGTTTGTGGGTCTTCGTGTTGGATTGACTGAAGCGAGGCTAAAGGTGTGCGAGAATGTTGAAGATTCGTGGAATAGGTTCAAAACCACGTTCATGAGTCTTCAATCACGTTTCATCCCTTTGAAAAGCCTGCGTCGGTCTTCCGTTCAAACAAAGTGGTTTACTCGAAAAATTGGTCAACTGCTGAGGTGGAAAAGAACGGTGTACCGGCAGTCAAAGATTTATGGAGACTTTGAGGAGTACCGTAGGCTAGCTAGGACGGTAAAGTCCAGCATAAGGGTGGCAAAGCGTGCCTAGGAGCTCCTAGTAGCGACTTTGCAAGGAGAATCTCAAGGAGTTCTTCGGTTATGTAAACAGCCGTAAACCAATCCATCGCAAGATTGGCCTTTACTGAATGAGGAGGGGGCATTAAAGCACTCAGATGCAGAAATGCTAACTTCCTCAACGACTTCTTCTCTTCAGTGTTTACTGAAGAGTGTGGTCCCATCCCCCAGTCTACGGATTCTTACTTAAGGGAAATCTGGAGGAAATGGACTTAACGGAAGGAAAAATAGAAAAAAAGATCACTTATCTAAAGACGAATAAGTCACCTGTCCCGGATGGGTTTTTACCTAAAGTGTTGAAATCTATGCGCGATCAAGTGTCACGGCACCTGAGCGCAATCCTTAACATGTCAATCCGCACCGGGTGCGTTCCTAGAGACTGGCGTGAAGCTGAGGTGACTTCTATCTTCAAGAAAGGAGACGCTAGCCAGCTGTCGAACTACCGACCTATTAGCTAACCTCAATAGTCGGTAAACTCATGGAAAGATTCTTGGTGGACAAAATGACGTTATATTTAGAGTCCAACTTGCGATTTAGGAGTTCCCATCATGGGTTCCGAAGGCACCGGTCATGCCTAACTAATCTTATGGAATTATTCAACTTCGTTTTTAGTGAGCACGACCGGGATAAGGCGGCGGATGTTATCTACTTAGACTTTCAAAAAACCTTTGATAAGGTACCACACTGCCGCTTCTTTCGGAAAGTGCGTTGCTGGTCGTCGAAGAAAATGTAGCAAGTTGGACAGAGAACTGGCTAAACGGCAGACGACAACAGGTAGTGTCGAATGGGCAGGCTTCTGAGTGAGTGCCATTTACTAGCGGTGATCCTCAAGGTTCTGTCCTGAGACCACTACTATTCATCATCTAAGTCAAAGACATGGACGTTGACATGGTTGCCAAGATTTCCAAATTTGCTGACGATACCAAGCTTGGTATGAACGTTGCAAAGTGATGAATATCGGCCACCGAAACTCACAATCTTAGTATATGTTTAAGGGCACTGCTATTGAATTCACCGACACTGAGAAGGACTTTGGTGTAACTATCACTAGTGACCTCAAGTTCTCGAAACAGTGCATTGAGGCGGAGAAAATGGCCCAAAGGATGCTAGGCTACATAAAGCGCCAGTTTAGATATCGGAACGAGGAGATTGTACTCTGTTTATACAACTCACTTGTCCGACCGCACCTGGAGTATGCCGTACAATTTTGGAGTCCTTTATTTCGAAAGGACATCGCGAGATTGGAACGCGTGCAAGCCAGGGCAACCAAACTGATTTCCTCTATCAGACATAAAAGTTATGAAGATAGATTAAGGGAATTAGATCTGTTCTCGCTGGAAACCCGTAGACTGCGTGGTCAGCTCATCGAAGTTTTCAAAATACTTCGAGGGTTCGACAATGTTGACTACCGGGATATTTTCACACTGAGTGAGAACACAACGCGCAATCACGGCTTCAAACTTGAACTGAAGCGTTACAACCGCGATCTGTGTGGAAAAAATTTCACCTACAGTATCTGCGGTAGTTGGAACGCACTTCCAGTGGAAGTTGTCAACAGTGAATCTGTTGACCAGTTCAAGTCAAGACTAGACAGGGTCTTAAAAAAATGGCCGTTTAAGGACGTAAAGCATTTGATCAGAGATGTGCCCGCTCGATTGTTAGTCCAAAGGTACCCTCATTGAATGGACCGTAAGGTCTTCTAGGATACTTTCTCTCTCTCCTTTCCCCCCTCTCTCTCTCCTTCCCCCTCTCTCTCTCTCTCTCTCGTTCCCTCTCTCTCTCTCTCTCTCTCGTTCCCTCTCTCTATCTCTCTCGTTTCCTCTCTCTCTCTCCTTCTCTCTCTTTCTTTCTCTCTCTTTCTTTCTCTCTCTCTTTCTTTTTTCTCTCTTTCTCTCTTACACTCGTTAACCCCTAATCTCAGTCTCCAGTACCAACTCTCCGTCATTGTGCCCTTGCTTTTCCGTCGTCCCTATATAATCACTCTTTCTCTACTCTTTTGTTTGCCCCTCCTTCTCCTGCAATGGATGTACCCCCTCACGACCGGGCGCTTACCTCAACCATGGAACTGAACATTCCTACAACAAAATGTCAGGCGTGGTCACTGTTACCACTCAGAAGCCAGTCACTAAGCTGGATCCGCCATCCCGATCTGCCTACCACGCCACGTGTAGGACTTGGTCCGGGGTTTCCCAAGGGGTGGCTATGAAGGCGTATACCATCTCGCCTAGTAATAGCAGCCGGGGCCAATCAAAGGCACCCAGTAGTGCCGTTCACTCGTTGGGGTCAGTGTTGGCTGTCACAGTTAGGGGTAACGAATTTCTTCCTAATGGCCATGGATAACTCCACTGAGAACCATACTACTCACCTAACACCAATTGACCTATGGCAAGTATTTGGACCAGCATGCTGGTCAAAATACATCAATCTTAAAACACAAGACAATAACTCCTTCTGTCCCCTAGAACTCCAAAAACGGGTACAAACCGTAACTGGGAAGACACAACCAAAATTTCACATAAATGCAAACAAAACTGAAGCAACGGTCATAGCTAAAAGCGAACAAATCTCTAAAAACTTGCTGGCCCTCACCGCCATAGGGGACCACCCTCTCAAAGTAACAGACAAAAACGAACACAACTTTTTGGGTGGGGACCGCCCTGCTCAGCCGCATCATGCCTGGCCTAAATAGCTCCGAAACCTTTATATGCAAATCCATCAAAAACCTATTCGAGGACGACGGTCACCAAATATAATCCGTCTTCATTTTCCAAAAAAAGCTAACCAACACGCGAAATTCCATTAAAATAGTCAAAATAACATTCAAGCAGGCCCTATAATCCTTATCCAAGAAGAGTTGCCCACACGCATACAATGCAAATCCTTCTTGAAGTTTGGACATCCTGCCAAATATTGTAAATTAATATGGGATTTGGACTGGTTAATGACAAAGTTAGCCTAGATAAGTCCTTAACTTTGCTTTACATAAAGAAGGAATAGATTAATGAGAGCGCATTAGCTACAATTGGGTTCGTCGGGAGAGTATTTTAAAAACAGAGAAAACGAGAATCGTCCCAAGTAAAAACGTGAACTGAGGTAACTGGGAAGTTTCAGAAGATAAGTATAATAAAGAGTAAGGAGAAAACTGGAAATACCCAGATGGAGTATTGTAATTATGAATGAGTACAAATAAATTAATTATTTGATTGAGTGATTAAAGAATGTGGACCACGTGTATTATTTGATACGCCAAGAATGAATATGAGTTAGTTTACATATATTAATATGAATGGCATAGCAATGTGGTAAATTAAATGTTATATCGATTATGTGGTAAAAATAAACGTTTGAGATTATAGGTGGTCATTTCAATGATATAGCTACTGAATATGTTGCACGAGTTATAACCTCGGGGGGGGGGGGGGAACTGGAAATACAAAGAAAAGAGGGAATTACATTCTGCACACTTCGAATAAGCTGATTAATAGGAACGTTATTATTACTGACCTTGTCCGGCGGGTAGATAATACACAAGTGGGCAAGGAACGAGGGAGGTCATTACTGATTAGGTGATTTAAAATGCGTCAGACAAGGGTTGTGATTGGTTGAAATAAATCGTACATCGTATGGGGTAAACAATGTCGGAATGTCATACTTGATTTTTTGGGCAAGATGCATAATCTCTTAGACGGGGAAATGCCAACTGCATTTTTAGGAACTTTTGGAGGAGCTAGCAAAGATGTCAGCTGTTACAATTGCACCCAGATCCCCAGCTCTGTTTCAAATGCTCAATCAAGGGACATAAAAGCGCGGAGTGCCAATCTCCTCTTTAATGCTATAATTGCGGTGTTGACCATCATGCAGATAATATAGATCATACAAGAATATCGACATCAAAAAATATACAAGCCCTTTCAATCACACAACTGGATGCCCCAGCATAATACAACAAGCACCCTTACACAGAAAAGAGCGAGGCTAATCTCTCTCAAATCACGACCGTCCTTTTCATAACCCGTTACTACTTTCATGAACCTCATTTCCCTTTGTACCAAAAACTGTAAGTTTTCGTTCGAAAGCAAATATTCGCTCCAAAAATTCGGATTAGCCATGGGTAATTAATTGTCTTTCACCTGTCCTTTGTAACTTATATATGGAGTTTTTTGAAACAAAACTTCTCCCTACTATCCTTGGCGCCCCCACCGTTTGGTACAGGTATATTGATGATGTCATTTGCTTGTAGCCTAATCCCAAAGATGTTAATGTTTTTCTTACCAGACTCAATTCTCTTGTCCCTTCAGTTAAATTTACCCACGAGATGGAAAATAATAGAACCTTTCCCTTTCTTGATCTTCTTATTCATAGAACTCATACATGTTTTAAATACTTTATCTTTCGTAAGCCTACTAATTCAAATTCTTATATTCATTTTTACTCTTCTCACAGCCCTAAAGTTAAACGTTCTGTTTTATCTTCTATGTTTCTACGGGCATTACGAGTTGTAAGCCCGGAATATATGGATTTGGAATTTTCCAATATCTTTGAAATTGGCCATAAACTTTGTTACCCTTACCCGTTTCTTCAAAACTGTCTTTCTTCTGCTAAAAAGACATTTTATCAAACTGTCCCTACTCTCCCTTTTAATAGTAATAACATTTTAGCTCTGCCATTTTCTCTTTTTAGTGATCTTCCCCGTCTTTTGAATAACTTTAACATTTCTGTTGCTTTTAAATATGAGACGACCATTAAGAATTTATTAGTACGTAATAATTGTAATAGTTTGGGAGGAGGGGGAGTTTATTCAGTTGAGTGTTCTGGTTGTCTAAGTAAATATTACGGACAAACAGGTAAACAACTTTCTGTTCGCATAAATCAACATAAATATAATGTCTGAAGAGGGGAAGATAACAGTGCTTTATTTGTCCATATGTCAGATAAGGACCATCTAATTAACTGGAACTCGGCAAAATTTATTTATCGTTCCAATGACCCTATAAAAAGGAATATCATTGAATATGCTTTTATAAGCCAATGTGATAATTTTAACCTTTCCCCTGGCTTATATAAAATAGATGCTATAATTAAAAGACTAATACTTAAAAAAATTAGTTCTGACTTTTGTTTTTAGTTTTTTATATACAATCTTTAGTTATGTGGCCCCAATTTTTTTTTTTTTTAACTGCTCTGTTATGTACATTGTATTTTCCCCACTTTTCGCTCCTCGTGTCTTATAATCTCCCTCGTTAGGCTATCTTCATTTCTTTTAATCTGTTACCCTTTCCATCTTCTCAGTTTGACCTTACTATCTGCTTCTTGTAATTCTTAATGTGAATCTTTTCCTTCCCCCTTCCGTCTTCCTCATTGGTGATTTCTTGTTTTTGAGGCGGTCTTTTATACTTTTCTTTCGTATATATACCTCTAATATAATATTACTTCTTGTAGTTATCCTTGATAAGGAACTTAATAAAGTTCGAAAGTACTTGGAAACACAATTTAATTTTTTCCTGTGGGACATTGCATTCATTTGCTACCATTACGTGATACTTTGTGAGTTTTTCATTTCATATATATATATATATATATATATATATATATATATATATATATATATATATATATATATATATATCTATATATACTCGTATATATATATATATATATATATATATATATATATATATATACTCGTATATATATATAGTAGTAAATATTTCTGTTCGCAACCTGAGAACGATCCTGTAACCTTTCGTATTGTCTGGTTCAATTGATTTCTTTGTAATATACATTTCCCTCTCATATTTATTCCTATATTACTTATCATGTGTGTGTGTGTGTATGTGTGTTATTTGCTTGTATAGTTCTAGGTCATTATTGACCTGGGGTAATCTACCCTCCGTTTGAAATTAACATTAGTCCTTGTAAATCAATATTCTCTTTGTTCTGTATCAATCCATTTATTCCTTCTTTGTGTACCTGGATACTCGTTGTATTTAAATATGCCTTAGCCACTTGAGTTCGTTCGAACTAAGGTCAGGTATCCCCCATTGTTTGTTCACCCCCTGAGATCGGTTAAATCGGGACGCTTATCCCTCAACCAGGGTCGCTTGTTCCCGCGCCATGGATATTCTCCGCTCCGTGACGTTCAGCGCTTGGGGCGCTGATAGGGCTACTGCCTTACTTCTTTATCGCTCCTTTGTTCGTTCGAAGCTCGCCTACGGATGCGAGTTTTATGCATCCACAGCCGAGCGTTTATTGCGGAAGGTGGACTCGATCCAACACACCGGCCTTTGCCTTGCGACCAGTGCCTTCCGCACTTCCCCCATTGAGAGCCTATTAGTCGATGCTGGGGAGATGACACTCCCTCTACGCCGCGTCCAGTGCATCACTCGCCTGTATGCGCGAGCCCCGCGCCTCCCTCAGTCGCCAACAGCCGTCACTGCATCCGCAGCTGATCTCGATGGTGCCTATGCCGCCGAGAGACGCCAGTCATACCGTATAGCTCTCGGGCCGGTGGTGCCCCTGGTTCTGCCCAGGACGCCACCCTGGACGGTACCACATTTGGATATTTGTCGCCACAACTCTTCTCCCAAAGCTTGTACAGCGCCGGGCGTATTGCGTTCGACCTTTTTGGAGCACACCTCGTGTCACGCTGGAACCGTCCTAGTGTATACGGATGGCTCCAAGTCCCAAGAGGGGGTCGGTTTTCACGCCATATCCCTTCTGTTTGAAGTCAGCGGAGCTCTGCCAGGCACTGTGTCTGTCTTCACGGCCGAGCTGATGGCAATACATCAATCGGTACGGGAGGTTACGCGACGTGCCCGTTTTGGAGACCGGATTGTGATCTATAGCGACTCACAAAGCGCCCTGAAGGCTTCAGGTTTCTTTCTGTCGTCTCCGAATTGGGCACACTCGCGGGGCGCAACACCATTTGATGGACCGCTCGCTAGCGCCCTACTGTGAACAATGCGTTGTCCCCCAGACTGTTTGGCACATTCTTGTTAAATGTTCCAATCTGGGGGATCTTCGCGCACATTACCTGTCCCGGTACCGGGATGGGCGGGGTCACTACCGTCAGTCCCTTGTACTCGGGACGAGTGCATGCTCATTGACTGGTGGACCTTTAGACTTTTAGGGGGAGGCCGGCCTTCTCCCCTTTATTTAACTAGGTTTTGTTTGTTTTTTTGTTATTGTTGTTTTCTTTGTAGGTAGCACGCTCCTGCGCCGGGGAAAAGGGGACCTCTCTTCGACGCCGGAGCTTGCTTCCTAATTGTTGTTATCTTCCCTTTTTATCGTTGTTTTGTTTTCATATTTTTATTTTAAAGTAGCCTAGAGCTAGGCTGTGTGATTGCGGCGACTTATGCCCAAGTGGGCAGTCTCCAGATAGCCTCTTAGAAAAATTTTTTAAAAAAATAACCCTCAACCAGCGATTGTCAGATGTCCCTTTTCCCCATAAAGTTCCATCTTAGGAAGAGAGGAGCTGTCGGAAATAGTGCTTAAAACCACCATAAGGCCGAGAAGCCATGAAGCCGGGCACGAGATCGGGCCACGCACAGCAAAGTCGTGTGAACCTTGAGAGAATCGAGCCGCTTCCGCTGGTAAGGCCGGAGCAAGAATTTCAAGCGCGCAGGAGCAAGAAGACGCTACGAGCCTCTCCGGGCGATATCAAGAAACCCGTCTGGAGTTCATCCCTATTCCCGGGTGGAATGTTTGGTTAAGGAGATGTTCACCCCTGTCCTGAGGCATTTTCGCTTCCGGCCTGCCCATTTATAATGATATACACAGCCGTTGAAAAGCAGTACAAGCCTGCCTTTCCGCACGAGACACGTCATTTTCTCGATTCAGTTCGGCCCCCCCTTCTCAAGCTCGAAGGCAAGAATTCTCACCTTAGCTATTTTCAATTAGCTATCCTTGGATTCGGTTTTAACCTCGTCTGGCGCAAGTACTCCCTCGAATTCAATCTTCAAGGTTAAACTCCAACGAGTACGATTTACTTGTTCAATCACCCGTTCTTTGATCTGTGGTTTTTAACTTTGAACTTGTGCTATTATTTATGTTTTTAGGGTTAGATTACTCATTTAGAATTTGTTTTTAGCTCCTGAAGATGGGTTTTGTAATAACCCGAAACGTTGGAATTAAAGATGGGACCCGCCTTCTTCGTCTTGTCCTTCTTACTGAATTTAAGACTGGAGCTTTGTAGAAGAAATCTAGGTATATATATATATATATATATATATATATATATATATATATATATATATATATATATATCTTCTTCATCGCTATAGGGAAGAATTTGTGTAAATAATAATGCAATTTCATTGTTTAAAATGTATTTCATTTTTTGCATTTACAAATACTTTTATTAATTAATTAACTAATTAATTACTATTCTGTGGCCTGAATATTTTTTTGTTGTTGCAGAACTATTACGGAGCGGCCAAACAAATCCTCTCCGATAACCCCTTAGGCCTAACATGCGGTATGGTCTGCCCAACCAGCAACCTATGTGTTGGTGGCTGCAATCTATATGCCAGTGAAGAAGGACCTATTAATATCGGGGGATTACAGCAGTTTGCTGTCGAGGTAAGTTCCTATTGCAACTTCCACCATAAAGTGTGAAATTATATCCTTATCTATAATCTCTCGTCCACCCTTTCCTCTTTATTTTAAACTAGCCTCGCGTGGATCTTCTGATCTTTCCAGAGATAAGGAATAACGAGTGTAAAGGGAATAAAGGTTCTGGATAGATAAAACACAATACCCTTTTGAATCGCATTAAAATGAGAAATATCAAAGCATTGTTGCGTCGCGCGACACATTTGGAATATTTTAATGTCTCCACTGAAGTAAAATCACTGATGTACAGTTGCCCCAAGTAGTGATGTCACAATTTTCAAAAAGGTTCTGCTAAGGCAACCTGCGGGAACACCTGTGTAGCCTGATACTTTTGGTACCTGGATGGGCTGCACATCCTCCCGGCCTGATTGCAAACTCGGTCGACTTGAACTCTATGACGCGGCCTTGGGAGGTTGTCGGTGCGCTTCTTCCCCACCCTTCTCAGCACTAATTACCTTTTTACTATAATTATTATTATTGTTATTATCATTCTTATTAATTATTATTAGTAGTAGTATTCATTTTGTATTATTTTTATATTATGATTATTATAATTATTTTATATTATAATTATTGTGTATAATATTATTGGCTATTATTTTTATTGTGTATTATTATTATTTATTATTAATTATTTGTTATTTTTATTATTTAATAGTATTATTTATTATTATTACGGGTATCGCATCAACCTTTTCTATCCAGGGGGACTGTTTCCGCGGGTACAGAGTTCGGTCCGGTAACCATGGCACCATGCCAGCCTGGGATCACCTATCACCAGGGTATTATAATAATAAGTGATCAGCCACACTACTCGTTAGCGGACCCGCCTATCTCTAGCCCGTAAGGGGCGCGGCGATTTTCCTTCCTGGCCGCCGTGCTGACGGAACTCGGCGCCCCATCCGGCCCCAGCGTAGCCTCTTCTCATTCTTTCTAACAGCTTGTGTTTTTACCCTACATCCTCACTTTTACTAAAACCTCTCTCGCAACTTTCTCTGGTCAGCCTCTAATTTCACGGGGTAGACGCCGACCAGCTTCTTCTCACCCAACTATCCCTGATCGGGGCTGGGGGGAAGGAGGGGGGGGCAATGTTCCCTTACCCTTGAGTTCCAACCCAGGGAGGTGGGTTTTTAGAAACCTGCTTTATCCCAACCCACACATTACTCACATGCTCTTTCTTCCTCCTTTCCCTATCTATCAATTTTACGCCGTGCCTAAAGTGGAGCCGCAATGCTAATGGGCTGTCAGGTCACAAGGGAGGAGGAGTGGCATCATATGGCGGCAACTGGTTTTGCCGTCCCCATATTCACCCCTCGCAGAGCGAGCTACTGCGTGTGGTGATGTACATTTCCGTCCCTTGACAACTATAGGGTCACCTCATGCCCAATGATAAAAAGCAAAGAAAACCTCTCTCCCCTTCGGGTAGCTCCACCAAAAAAATGGAGGTCCCCCCACCTGTGCTATCGTAGGGGTCCCTCCAAAACTCTTTCACCGAATAGAAGGCTTACTCCTCTCCTAGGGCTGCGGGTGTAGAGGACTCCCCGTCACCCCTCCCCCTTAACTTTCTAAGGGGATTGCCACAAAAGGAGGTAGGCGGCCCATACTTGACCGCTGCTCCCGGCTCGGTAGGAGCATCTGTTACCTTAAACGAACAAGGGATGGCAGGGCCCGTCTGCCTGTGCACCCTAGAATGGGATCTGTGATGTCTTGGGAGGCAGGGGGTACACATGGAGCCCCCTTTGAGATGGACACAGCCCCTGAGGTAACACAGCCACAGACGATAGCATCTTCCATGGGGTCGAACCCGAGCTCGGTGCAAAGCACAAAACGCGAATCCACCCCTATGCAAGCTCCTCCTAAGACAGCTCGGGTCCCCGAGGCCTCACTAGAAAAGAAGTGATCTTCCTCGCCCCCCGAGTGGTGTTCCTGTGACAGGCAAGACCTCCATTTCGGGGAAGGATCTTGCCGAAGCCAGGCCATCTGGCCTAGAGGCTCCTACCAGCGGAGGAGAGAAGCGGATTGATACCCGCCTCTCCTCTCCAAAAAAGAACATGAAAAAGATTCGAGGCTCCTCTCCCTACGTGGAGGCCGCGGGGACGGACAGAGTCGCTGCCTTTTCGGTAAGCGACCAAGCCAAGATCGGCACATCCAGCCCCGTTGTTCCCCCGTATGTGGAGTCACACACGAAGACCAGACCTGCGCAGAGCGGAGCATCGATTGCGTCGGGACCCCTCACTCAGAGGCTACCTGGCGTTTTCGAGCCTGCTGGCTTCAAGCGTTTCCTCGTTATTCGCTCAAATGCTGGAAGCATGTTAGCTAATCGCAACATGATCCATCAGGGGATATCTCTATCTAGTGTGATTGGTAGAGAGCAGAAGGTGACCCGTTTCTCAGACGAGAGCCTTTTGGCGAATGCGTCGAATTCCTCCGAGGCGGTCATGATTAGTGCCCTTCGGACATTTGATGGCACGCCTGTGAGTGTGACGCCGCACTCTCCCATGAACTTGTGAAGGGAGTGGTTTATGTTACAAAACTCGTATACTACTCCATAGATGACATCGCCTTAGAACTGGCCAACCATGGGTGGTCAAGGTCGAACCTGCGAGGAGAAAATGGGAAGGGGCTTCGAGACCCACTCGTACTCTCTTCGTCACGTTTAATTGTGACAAGCTCCCTGAGTCGTTGCTTGCCGGTTGGTATCACTACCGCGCGAAGGTAGTCGTGCCACTTCCGCGGAGATGCTACTACTTCCATCGCTTCAGCCATACGAATCGTTATGTAGACTCCTCTTAAGGGGCGCGGCCATTTGCCTTTCTGGTCACCGTGATTAAGGGACTCAGCGCCCCTTCCAAGCCCCAGTTTAGCCTCTTCTCTCCATTTCAGACAGCCTGAAATTCTACCCTACTTCCCACTTTCCCTACAACCCCTCCGACAACTCTCTCTGGTCGGCATCTAATTTCACAGGGTAGACGCCAACAAGCTTCCTCTCACCCACCTGTCCATCCATCCAGGATACGGGCTGGGGAAGAACAATGACCCTTCACCCCTGAGCGTCAGTTTAGAGGTGGTGGGCTTTTAACAACCTGCTTCAGCCCCATCCATACCTTCCTCACATACCCCCTTTCTCTCTCCTTTCAATCTCTATCGATTTTACGCCCTGCCCAAGGTGGAGCCGCCATGCCGAAGGGCTGCCTGGTCACTGGGCGGAAAGGTGTGATCCTAAATGGCGGCAGTTGGTTCTGCCGTCCCCGTTTTCACCCCTCGCAGAGCGGTATACTGCAGGGGGGGTTACTAGCGTTTGCTTCCCGTATAACTATTAGGGTCTCCATGCCCGATGATGAGAATCGAAAAATTCAAACTCTTACCCTTTCCACTTCACCATCGACGCAGCCGCCTTCGGGCACATCCACTGAAAAAGTGGAGGTCCATCCACCTGTGCTCTCGCAGGGGACACTACAAAACTCTTTAACCGGAGAGGAGGCTTACTCCTCTCATTTGCCTAAGGCTGTAAGGGACTCTCCCTCACCCCTTTCTCTGGAGGTGCCTTCGGGTGCCTCCTTCTTTCCAGCAGGAGTCCCCCCTTTATTTTCCAAGGGAACTGCCAAGAAAGGCAGCCAGCCCATAATTGACCGCTCCCGATGGGAGCGGCACGATAGGGCCAACCCCCGTGGGAGGAGGAGGGAAGAAAGTGCCCGTCGGCCTCTTCTCTCGAAAAACTTGCGTGCTCAAATTTTGAGCTTAGAGGGGGTCACGGTACGTGCCCCTCTCTCTTACCCGACTAAAGACGATGGGACTGTGATGTCCTGGGAAGGGGCACATGGAAGCCCCCCTCCTGGAATGCGTATGGTCCCTGAGGCAACCAAGCCACAGTCGGTAGGACCTTCCATGGGGACGAGCCTGGGCTCGGTGCCAATAACCGAACCTAAGTCCGCCCCTGTGCAAAGTGCTTCTCAGACGGCTCGGGCCTCCAAGACTGTACAAGGAGAGGAGGGATCTCCTCCCCCGGCTGGTGCCCCTTTGAAAGCCAAGACCTTCTCCATCTTGGAAGAAAATCTTGCAGAGGCGGGCCCGTCTGGCCTAGGTTGATTGATTGATTATTGATTGTTTAAGGGCTACCCAACTTCAATCAAGAGTTATTGTCGCCCGTGCAGCCAGTAAATTTGTAAGTCTAAGACAGTGCCAGAGCCACCTGGCACTGACTTTTGCCAAATATTCTATACTGAAGCGAAGATACGAAGCGGGTATTTAACAAGTCAGGAATTTGAAAAGCTTTACATATATTTCTAATTAAAGAGGAGGGTGATCCTCTAAGGTAAAATAAGTTTTATTTAAAAATCCCCAAAAAGGTTTAAAATTATTTCTGACTAAAAAGTATTGCGTTCCACTATAGTGAGAAGAAGTTTTATATAAAAAACTTTAAAATGGTTAAAAAATTGGCCACTTTTGTGCATTCAAATTTTGTTGAGGAGGTCCGTCTCCTCAACGAACACATAAGTGCTACTTCCGACAGCGCACTTCCCATTTTCGAGGATTGATGCGGTGTCATATGTATTATTCTCATCTTGATGCTTTCTTAAGTATAGGGCACGGAGTTCCGCCAGATTAGGGCACTCCGTCATGAGATGATGTATTGTGAGAGGTACGATACAATCATCGCAATATGGAGGGGGGTCGATCGTCATGAGAAATTCGTGCGTAAGCCTCGAGTGGCCAATACGCAGTCTGTACAGAGCTGTCTCCCAGCGACGGCTCATTCTGGCGTATCTTCAGGGCTCGATGCCTGGCTTGATGGCGAGGAGTTTATTCGGGCCAATATTGTTCCACCGTCTCCGCCAGATATCACGGACTTCTTTCTTGGTTGCTCGACAAAGGTCATCCATGGGCACCGGGGAATCACGCTCGGGGATCTTGGTCGTCGCGGACTTCGCGAGGACGTCAGCTTCTCTATTTCCTTTCACTCCGACGTGTGAAGGAATCCAGCAGAAGTTAATCGCTCATCCTCGCCTTTTCAACAGGTAGAGCCATTCGAGGATTTCCACCACCAGAGCGTGCTCCGGTCTGATGGAGCTCAGGGCCCAATTGCGCTGTAGGAATCAGTATGGATGACAAAGTTTTTGTCGTCCATGGTAAGTACATAGGTGACGGCATTCAGAATGGCTCGTAGTTAGGCAGTAAATGCCGAGCACATCTTCGGAATGCCGCACCTAAATTTAAAATTAGGAAAGACGACAGCGCATCCCACCCCCACTGTCGTCATTGGACCCATCTATATAAATTGGGACCGAACCTCTATGTTCGTTGAGGTGGTATCCAGCGCTCCGTCCGGCCCTAGCTTAGCCACTCTTCCTTCCTTCAAATAGCCTGTATTTCTTCCCTACTTCGTCGCTTTTCAAACAACCTGTCCCACAGCTTTCTCTGGTCAGCCTCTAATTTCACAGGGTAGATGCTGACCTTCTTCTCAGCCAACCGTCCCGAATCGGGGCTGAGGGGGGAGGGGACAATATTCCCTAACCCCTGAGCTCCAGTCTGGGGTGGCTGGTTTTTAACAACCTGCTTCATCCCCACCCATACCTTCCTCACATCCCTTTTCCTCTCCTCTTCAAAATCTATTAATTTTTACGCCGTGTTCAAGGTTGAGCCGCCATGCCGATGGACTGCCAGGCCACCAGGCGGGAGGGGTGGACCTAAATGGCGGCGCCTGGCTCTGTAAGCGCCTCTTGCAGTGCGGGCAACTGCAAGAGGTAATGAGCTATTGCGTCCCGTATTAAAAAGAGGGTCACCATGCCCATGTATGAAAAAAAACAAAAACCCCAACCCCCAACTTCCCCAAGAACATCTACGGAGCCGCCCTCGGGCAGCTCCACCGAGAAAATGGAGGTCCTCCCCCTTGTGCTTGCACAGCGGACCCTCCATACTTCTTTAACCAGAGAGGAGGCTTACTCCTCTCCTACGCCTACGGGTGTAGGGGACTCCCCCTCACCCCCTTCTCTGGAGGTGCTTTCGAGCACCTGCCTATCTCCAGCGGCAGTCCCTCCTTTGTTTTCTAAGGGGATTGCCAAGAAATCCAGCAGGCAGCCCATTGCCGACCGCCCCTCGTGCAAGCGGCTCGGTAGGGCAAACCCCCTTAGGGGGGAGAGGGAAGCCAGGCCCCTTCGGTCGCTTCCCTCAAAAGACCTGCTGGCAATAATTTTAAACCTTGCCGGGGTCAAGGCCTGTGCCTCCCCACACTAGACTGGCGACACTGCCAAGGGGACCTGCGATGTCCTGGAAGGGCAGAGCCAACTGGAGGCCCCTCCTGTGAGAGACATGGTCCTTGAGGAGACCCAGCCTCAGACGGTAGGGCCTTCCATGGGGGAAAATCCGGGCTCGGCGCCAAGCACCGAACCCGAATCCGCCCCTATGCAAGGTCCCCCTCAAACGGGGGGTAGTCTCCTCCGGCAGGTGCCCCTACGACTACTAGGACCTTCTCCATTTCGGAGAGCGACCTGGCTGAGGACGGCCCATCTGGCATGGGGGCTTCTGCCGGCGGAGGTGAGAAGCGGGTTCATTCCCCGCTCTCCTCTCCTAAAAAGAAAAAGACTAAAAAGACGAAGAAGACTCGGGGCTCCTCTCCATCCGCGGGGGCTGCGGGGACGGATGGGTCTGCTACCACTTTGGTAGGCGACCAAACCAAGATCGGCACATCCGGCCCCTCTACCCCCTCGTGTGCGGAGCCCCTGACTAAGACTAACACCAAGAATGCACAGGGCGGAGCCTCGATGACATCGGGGCCCCTCATTCAGAGGTTACTTGGCGTTTTCGAGCCCGCTGGCTCCAAACGCTTCCTCGTTATTCGCTCCACTGATGGCACCATGTTGTCCAAGGGCAACATGATCCATCAGAGGAGAGGATTAGCTAGTGCAATTGGTAGAGAGCCGAAAGTAACCCGTTTCTCGGACGGGAGCCTTCTGGCGAATGCGGCGAATCCCGCCGAGGCAGCCAAGATAAGTGCTCTTCGGACACTTCATGGCACCCCGTTGAGTGTGACGCCGCACTCTACCATGAACTTTGTGAAAGGAGTAGTTTATGCGAGGGAACTCGTTGACTACTCCATTGAGGACATCACCCTAGAGCTGGCCGACCATGGGGCGGTCAAGGTCGAGCGTGTGATGAGAAAACAGGGAGGGGCCTCGAGACCCACCCCTACACTCTTTGTCACGTTCGACTGTGACAAGCTCGCTGAGTCGGTGCGTGCCGGTTGGTACCACTACCGCGTGAAGGCATTCGTGCCACTGCCGCGGCGGTGCTATTACTGTCACCGCTTCGGCCATATGAATCGATCATGTAGACGTGCAAAATTGGGGTCACCCGAAGTCTGTGTAAATTGCTCTAAGACGGCACACGATAAGTCCAAATCGTGTGTGGCCAAGTGTGTCAATTGCGGAGATCCGCACCCTGCTTCTTCGAAGCAATGTGGTGCATATCTCCTGGAGAAAGAAATCCTGGCCGTTTAGGTCCAGGATCGACTCTCATTCCGCGAGGCTAAGGACTTGGTCCTGGCGCGCCCGGCTCTGCCTGGGACGTCATATGCCTCATTAGTTAGAAAAGCACACTCTGTTCCAGGCAAACAAACACGGTTGTTTCCGCGCCCATTCGGAGCCATTCTGCGGGCTCTACTACACCCAGGCACTCCCCTGGTAAAGCTGGTGGCAAAAAGGGTTCACACCCAGCCCCGGCTAAAACCAGGGCTTCCCTCTCTTTCCCCAGCGTGACCGTTTCCCGTAAGGCGAAATGGCCACGCGCCTCCACAGAGTCGTTAGACTCACAGGAGGCAACACCCTTGAAGATGGTCGCTAGGCCATCTTCCAGGGGGACCTAACGCTGTTCCCCGAAAGGAGGACAGCAACAAAGGAGCTTCGGCTCCTTCGCCCACGCCCCGAGGTGGAGCGAGTGGCTCGGAGACGGTGGTTCCTCGAAAAGAGGGCCCCTCCGCCTCCGAATCCGCAACGCCCGCCTAAGGTTTCGAGGTGGAGGGAAGAAAAGACTCGCGTGGCGAGCCCAACCTCCCCCAATAAGTCTTTGAAGGCGACAGCGCCTTCAGCGCTTTGTCCAGCCAACAGTGCCCGGGGTTCTGCCCCCGGGAAGCGTACGGCCATTCCCGTGAGGGTCTTTATTTCTAGGAGGGCCCCCGCGTCTCCTCCGAGCTAGGCCTGGAGGGCATATTCCTTCAATGGAATTGCCGTGGACTCCGGGCCAACTGGGAGGAGCTGCGGAAGCTCGTCTCGTCCCGTTCCCCGTTAGCTATCTTTTTGCAGGAGACCATGCTAGGTGCGCGCCCCCTGCCTGCCCTCCCGGGGTATAAGGGTCTTGCGACCCCAAAACCGCGGGATGGCCGAGCTGGGGGATGCGCGGTTTACACCCGGTATGATGTCTCCGTTCTTCCTTTCTCTTTAGATACCTCCTTTCAGGCAGTGGCTGTGCAGCTGCACCTGGATAGGAGGTATACTATCATTTCTGCGTACATTCCACTGTCAGCTGACTTCGACGCGGGGGACTTCCGCTGCGTCGTGGCACGGTTGCCGAGGCCCTATCTCTTGCTTGGAGATCTGAACGGCAGGCATCCTCTCTGGGGAGATTACTCCATAAATCCCAGGGGACAAGTCCTTGCCGATCTGATCGAAGAGCTTGAGATGGGTGTCCTAAACGTGGATGAGTTTACGCATCACTGTCCGAGAACCGCTTCATTTTCTTGCCTTGACCTATCTTTGTGCTCTTCGGATGCACAGCCTGATTTTGATTGGGGGGTGGTCGATGACCTCCATGGTAGTGATCACTTTCCCATTCAAATATCATTTTCAGGGCAACTGCCGCCTGAGAGACCACCTCGGTGGTGCTTGGCGCGGGCGCGGTGGCCTGCATTTCAGGAAATGACTGAATTCTCTATCTCAGTCGAGGAGTTTAGGTCGGTAGATGAGGCCGTTGAGTTCTTCTCAGGCAACGTCATCGCCGTGGGCCTGACTACTATTCCTAGGACGTCTGGCCGTTTTGCACGCCGACCACTCCCATGGTGGTCGGCCGAGTGTGAAACGGCCCTCAAACAGAAGCGTTATGCCTACATGCGCTATAAGCGCCGCCCGAACGATTTCACTGTCGCTGAATTTCGTCGGGCTAGGGCTAGGTTCCGGTATATTTCGAAGCACGCCCGCCGCTCTTCTTGGCGGGCATACGTGTCTTCACTTAACGGGAAGACCCCTTTAGCTGAGGTGTGGAATCGAGTCAAAAGTATTCGGGGCAAGTTCTCGCAGGACCCCCCTCCCGTTCTCCAGGAGAATGGGACCGCAATCTCGGACCCCGCGTCCGTGGCGGAATCCTTAACGACCGCTTTCTCCACATTCTCTAGCGAGGATGCTGCTCCGCGAGCATTCAATGCACGTCGTGATGTCGCGGAAGGCCGCCGGCTGGACTTTACCTCCAGAGGCGGAGAACCCTTCAACGACAAGTTTACTGTAAGTAAGTTGCGCTCCGCCCTCGCTTTGTGCGCGGACACCGCCCATGGTCCGGACGATGTCCCGTACGCCATGCTTCGACACCTGGGTGAGCGAGGCATGGCCTTTCTGTTAGATTTGTTCAACAGTATCTGGGTGGAAGGTCTTCTCCCAGACTCCTGGTGAATCGCTACTGTGCTCGCCTTTCGCAAACCGGGGAGAGATCACTCTACTCCGACCGGTTTCCGCCCAATCTCTCTAACCTCTTGCGTGTGCATTTGATGGAGAAATTGGTAAATGTTAGATTAGCCTTTTTCCTGGACAGCGGAGGCCATCTGTCTTCCGCACAGTGCGGCTTCCGTAAGTTCCACTCCACGTCGGATGCTCTGCTCCGACTGGAAAATGCCGTCTGCGAGGCTTTCCTTCGTAGACAGCACTACGCCACGGTGTTTTTCGAAAAGGAGAAGGCCTATGATACCGCATGGCGATACGGTATCATGGAGACTCTCCACACGATGGGGGCGAGGGGACGCCTCCCAATTTTTATATCTGAATATTTGCGAGATCGTCGATTCCGCGTACGGGTGGGGGGAGCCCTCTCCGGCCCAAAGAAGCAGGAAGAGGGTGTCCCGCAGGGAAGTGTCCTCAGTGTCACACTCTTTGCCCTGAGCATCAACGGCATCACCTCGGTGCTGCCGGAAGATGTTCTCGCTACGCTCTACGTGGACGACCTTTCGATCTCTTTTGGCGCGGCCCAGATGCCAACTCTGGAGCGTCGACTCCAACAGGCATTGAACCGCGTCTCTCGCTATGCCGAAGCGCACAGGTTTCGGTTTTCTTTGGCCAAGACTAAGGTGGTGCACTTCTGCCGCCATCCACGGCTTCACCCCGACCCAGATTTGTTTCTTAATGGGGTGCGCCTGGATGTGGTGGAGTCGCACCGTTTCCTTGGTCTTGTATTCGACCGACGCCTCACCTGGGAGGCTCATATTCGCAGCTTTAGGGTCTCTTGTACCCGCGCCATGGACATTCTCCGTTCCGTGACGTTCAGCGCTTGGGGCGCTGATAGGGCTACTGCCCTACTTTTTTATCGATCCTTTGTTCGTTCGAAGCTCGACTACGGATGCGAGTTTTATGCATCCGCAGCCGAGCGTTTATTGCGGAAGGTGGATTCAATCCACCACACCGGCCTTCGCCTTGCGACTGGTGCCTTCCGCACTTCCCGCATTGAGAGCCTGTCAGTCGATGCTGGGGAGATGCCACTCGCTCTGCGCCGCGTGCAGTGCATCACTCGCCTGTACGCGCGAGCCCGGTGCCTCCCTCAGTCGTCAACAGCTCTCACTGCATCCGCAGCTGATCTCGATGGTGCCTATGCCGCCGAGAGACGCCAGTCATACCCTAAGCCCTTTCGGTTTAGGGCCAGGAAACTTCTTCGAGAGGTAGATATAGCTCTCGGGCCGGTGGCGCCCCTGGTTCTGCCCAGGATGCCACCTTGGAGGGTACCACATTTGGCTATTTGTCGCCACGCCTCTGCTCCCAAAGCTTGTACTGCGCCGGGAGTATTGCGTTCGACCTTTTTGGAGCATACATCGTGTCACGCTGGAACCGTGCCAGTGTATACGGATGGCCCTAAGTCCCAAGAGGGGGTCGGCTTCCACGCCGTATCCCCTCTGTTTGAAGTCAGCGGGGCTCTACCAGGCGCTGCGTCTGTCTTCACGGCCAAGCTGGTGGCAATACACCACTCGGTACGGGAGATTACGCGACGTGCCCGGTTCGGAGACCGGATTGTGATCTATAGTGACTCACAAAGTGCCCTGAGGAGTGCTCTCGAGGCATTGGAATCTCCGCATCCCCTGGTTCGCGATATCCGTGACGCCACGGATTATCTTCTGCTGGGTTGCTGGACATGTAGGAACTGCGGGGAATGAGCGCGCTAAGGAGTCCGCGAGGATTCTGCGACCGGACCAGCGTTTCGCTCTTCCTCACACCGACTACATGGCAGGAATACGGGCAGCTCTTCGGACTTCTTGGCAAAGAAGATGGGAGACGGTCGAAGGGAACTTAAAGTTGCGTGCCATTGCGCCGCGACTGTTCCCATGGACCTATCCCCCAATGTTGCGGCGGCTTCAGGCTGCTTTCTGTCGTCTCCGAATCGGACACACTCGTGTGACGCATCGCAATTTGATGGAGCGCTCGCCTGCGCCCTATTGCAACGACTGCGTCGTCTCCCAGACTGTTCGTCACATTCTTGTCGAATGTCCCAGTCTGGGTGATCTTCGCGCACGATACCTGTCCCGATGCCGGGATGGGCGGGGTCGCTACCGCCTGTCCCTTGTACTCGGGACATATTCGTGCACATTGACTTGTGGACTTGTTGACTTTTGGGGGAAGGCCGGGCTTCTCCCCTTTATTTAAGGTTCTTTTTTGTTATTGTTTTGTTTGTAGGTTGCACTCTCCTGCACCGGGGTGAGGGGGACTTCCCACCGCTGCCGGAGATTGCTTCCTGATTAAGTTTTTCCAATTTCTATCGATTGTTAAGTTTTCATATTTTTATTTTAAAGTAGCCTAGTTCTAGGCTGTCGTGTTTTTCGGTGACTTATGCCCAAGTGGGTAGTTGCCAGATGGGCTCTATAAAATTAAAAAAAAAAAATTTGCTGGAGAGTACAGCGAAACTATTCCGTCTCTCCCTGTTGGACCTTTGCACACCAGCTGTATTGGTGGTTTGGGATGGCTTCGGTGCGCCATTAGCTGACCTTTTGGCCCCTGATGAGAAACTCTCGGGTTTCTCACCCTTTTCCAATCTTGACCGGAGCATGCCTCTGGCTGTTCCCAGGCTGTCATGCTGAGAATTGGCCAGGTGAAGTATCTCCTGCTTGAGTTTGTATGCATCACATCGTCGGGAGTTCCCTTCGTGTTTCTCCCAACAATGGTAGCAGTATGGCCCACTGCTACATTCAGTGGCCGTGTGTTCGATTGAGGAGCACTTTCCATACCGAGGATGGTTCTTGCAGGTTTCTTTGCCATGCCCGAATCCATAGCAAACAAAACACTGAAGCGGTCTTTCGGTGAAAGGCTTCGCCGTCAGTGTTTCTGGACCGATTTTGATATGATCGGGAGCAAATTGTTTATTGAAAGTGAAGAGCACCATGTTGTTCCCTCCCTTGATTTTAACAACACTCTTTACGGAGGCTGGACACATGGCCAGGATCTCTTCCTCTGTAAAGTCTTGCAGGTCTCTATTAAAGACCTTTAGAGTTATTAAAGGTCTTATGCGCCTTTATAGATTCGAACATGCTCTCTGGAGGGCAAGGCATGTGGAGCAGCATACGTCCCTGGACGATGTCTTTCGCACGGACTAGCACTCCCTTCCCATACCTTTTTATATTTCCCTGAGGGATTGTGCCAATTTCTCTCTGTAGGTGTTTCGTCGCATGGAAAATGTTCCCTTGCCTCCACGGTAGTAGGCGACGAACCACCTCGGGGTCGTGGTTCTTCTTTCCTCAGTCTGGGCATGCTCTGCCTCCTCAAACATATTTTGGCAGTAATCGTCTTTGGACTATTGGAGATTTCTTGATTGAATAAGGCTGACTGATTGTCTTCCGCCTTCCGTTAGCAGAACGTTCGGTGCCTCCAATGCTAACTTCGCCGATTTGTTGTCCACAAAGGTGATGTAGCACCTGTTTGAATCCGAGTCCCCGTCATACAACAAACGTATTCGGAGGACTGTCCCAAATGTCCTCGCAACCTCATGGATTTTGCCATAAGACTTACTTTGAGGCACATTAGTCACCACCAGAGTATCCGCAATAGAACCTGTATGAGTGTTGGCAAACTCAGTCGTCGAACACTCTGGAACCGAAGTCAAAAGGCCAGTGTTTGAGATCTCGCTGGCCTAGTCAACCACCAGACGAGATCTTCTTAGTTTAGATTTTTTTTCCCATATAATATTAGGTTTTCTAGAAACACGGCTACTAAGGCATCAGCGAACTTCACCAATATATAGGGGCGTAAGTGGCCGAGCGCGATCTGCGGTGGCTGAGGGTACCTCTTTCCCTAAAGATTAGAAAGTTCAACGACCACGGTGCAAAGACCCCCTTTCCCTAGGCCCTGGATCCGAGCCCCCAACTATCAACCTGAAGGTGGCCCTAAGGGTGCACCCCCACGTTGGGCAGATTTTTGACCCTGTACAACAAGCCAGTAAGTCATGGAGAGGACGTTAGTCTTACCTCTAGTCATCAGCCTTTCTTGCATGGTTGGACCTACCGACTCTAAAGAGTCATAAGCAGAGCCTGAGGACGTCATCACGAGGCACACAAGCCCCCACACCATGTCAAGGTGTCCTCTTATGGGGGATCTGGCCTAGGGGCTCCTGCCAGCGAAGGGGAGAAGTGGGTTCATCCCCCACCCTCTTCTCCTAAAAAGAAAAAGAACAAACAACGAAGAAGACTAGGGAGCTCTTCTCCTTCAGTGCGGGCCACTGCCTTTTCGGTAAGTGGCCAAGCGGGGATTGGCACGTCCGGCTCCGTTTCTCCTCCGTATGTGGATTCCGAGACGAAGACTATAACTGCGCAGAGCGGAGCCTCGATTACGTCGGGGCCCGTCATTCAGGGGCTACCTGGCTTTTTCGAGCACGCTGGCTTCAAGCGTTTCCTCGTTATTCGTCCACCGATGTGCAGCATGTTGACTAAGGTCAACATGGTCCATCGGAGGAGAGCTCTAGCTAGTGTGATTGGTAGAGAGCCGAAGGTGACCCGTTTCTTGGAAGGGAGCCCTTTGGCGAATGCCCCGGATCCTTCCAAGGCGGCCAAGATTAGTGCTCTTCGGACACTTGATGGCACGCCGGTGAGTGTGGCACCGCACTCTACCATGAACTTCGTGAAATAAGTAGTTTATGCGGGGGAAATCGTGGACTCCTCCATAGATTACATCGACTTAGAGCTGTCCGACCATGGTGCGATCAAGGTCGAGCGTGTGCTGAGAAAATAGGGAGGGTCCTAGAGACCCACTTCTACACTCTTCGTCACGTTCAACTGTTACAAGATCCCCGAGTCGGTGCGTGCCGGTTGGTATCGCTACCGTGTGAAGGCATTCGTGCCACTGCCGTAGAGGTACTGTCACCGCTTCGTCAGCAATAATCGCTCCTGTTGACGTGCAAAGTCGGAGATACCCGAAGTCTGTGTAAGTTTCTCCAAGGCCGCACACGATAAGTCCAAATCGTGTGTGGCCAAGTGTGTCAATTGTGGTTAGCCGCACCCCGCTTCTTCAAAGCAATATGGTTCGTATCTCTTTGAGAAGGAAATTTTGGCCGTTCAGGCTCAGGATTGTCTCTTATTTCGCGAGGCTAAGGACTTGGTCCTGGCGTGCCCGGCGCTAACTGGGACGTCCTCTGCCTCAGTGTTGAGAAAGGCACCCTCTGCCCCTGGCCCTTCCAGGCCTACGAGCACGGTAATTTCCACGCTCATTCAGAACCCTTCTGTGGGTTCTACCGACCCCGGGCGCTTCCCTGGTAAAGCTGGTGGCACAAAGGGTCCGCACCCAGCCCCAGCCAAAACCATGGCTCCCCTTCCTTCCCCCAGCGTGACCGTTTCTGCCTCCGGGAAGAATACGGCCATTCCCGTGAGAGTCTTCAAGGGTCACCGTGTGGTTGTGGAGGGTCTTGCTTACTTCAATGACACAGTGGACTATGTCAGTGAAGACTGTGATGGGTATTATTGTCTATCAGTCTGTCTTCAGGGGTCCTACCTTGCTGAACAGGCCACTGTGGAGGAGTCAGACTACAAATCCTCACACGTGTGTTGAGTACCGCTGTACGGGTTGCCAATCATGTTCAACAGAGGTATCGCCTTGAAGACTGCACTTGTTCTGGGGTTGATAGCGATTCACAGCGTGTATCTTAGCCTAGCCGTCGTCAAACTTCCATTAATGACGTTGCACTGTTTTTAAAACGACAGCTGTAGTATGGGGGAGGGCTACCCTGAGGACGGTGTAAAGCGCCTAGTCTGGGGCAACTACTGTAACATAACTCCACTTCCACAAGGGTACGTGTTCTTTTAATACAAATATTCATAGGTAAAAATAATCAAAATAATCAAACTTTTCCCGAAAGCCCCAGACTTCTGGTCCCCGTGCCACCAATGACCGTGATCTTCGTAAACTCGATCCTTTTGATTCCGAGGTCGACGATGATCTTGATTATGATAGATTTGTAGTTTTAAAATCAGACAATGATACACCAATAAGTAAGGCTGACATTTTCAATGTCTACGAAGACTTTGTTGCCAAATGTGGCTTAGGAATGATGGCTGCCTTGTTGTGGCATTTCATCAACATAAAAAAATCAAAGCACTAGATTCTCTTGCTTCCTTCAATATTTCCTCTTCAGCTCACCCTACCTTTAACACCTGCAAGGGGATTATCAGGTCCGGGGAGCTTATTGAATATGATGTCGACTGGTTTGTTACTAAACTGACTTCTCAGAAGGTAGTTGGTGCATACCGCGTCACTCGTGATGTTA
>OZ018326.1:9096727-9116727 GCA_963969495.1 Ceratothoa steindachneri | reverse complement strand
GCACCTTTCGCTTCTGACACCTTTCATACGTAGTCGCAACATCATTCACAACATTCCTCAAAGACGGATGGAACACACGCTCCTTCATACACTCCCACAACTGAAACTTACCCATATGCCCATAATTTTCATGCACAGCTTTCACCAGACCAATCATACCAACCAAGGACATCACATATCACAAAATATACAACATCCATACAAACAACAAAATCCTTAGCATACCTTTTAAAATCACTTAAAAACTCAGGCCATTCATTCAAATCAACACGCATCATCACACACCTCTTCAACTGACTGACACATCTCTTGCACCTCTAGAATATCATCATCACATAAAATCTCATTCTCATCATCTATGATCAATTCGATCATACCGCACACTCATTCAACCTCATCACCTCACATTCACCTTTTATAACACAATCCTTATCAGAATCCAAAAACAAATCATTCAATCTCATAAAGCCCACACCAAGCAAGAAACAACGCAGCATTTGCTCATCTTTCAGAATCACAAAGGCCTGCTTCACATTCACACCACTGCTCAAACTTCCCCTCAGACTAACCTGTTCCGATGCTACTATCATTCCATTCCCTAATCCATTTATCCGTAATTTCACAATTTATGTTGGCAACATCTAAACTCATCGTACTTAGTCAGAATCCTCTCGTTCACTAACGACACTTGCGTTCCAGTATCAATCAAACCACAGAAGAACCTTTTACCAACTTCCACTCTCGCTTACATCATATCAGGTCCTCCATGTTCGCAATACACAGAAGTAACAACCACACCAACATCAGCACTGATATCCACACCCTCATCAACTCCCACATAATCACTCACCACACACTCATTTCTTTCAGGCAATCATTCTTCTCCCTCATATACGAACACTTTTTAATCACCAAATTGTAATGCACACCGCTCAAACACTGCATATGCACCACATTAGCATTCGAACCCTTCACTTTCTCATCCTTGTACACAACACAATCGGCCTCTCAAAGTGCACATAAACAATCACCCCATACAAACGACTCACTACAATCAACACTTCCTGAGACAGCGGTACCCCTGGCATACACATCGCTCTCAATTCTTTCATAAAGTTCCACACCGTCGCCATACCAATACTTTCAGGCTTCCTACCTACTTCACTCATTACCTTCTTCCTTAAGTCATTCATACTATCAGGCACTTTCACATCTACTCCATCACTCTTTAAATCTTGTAAACCATTCCATATGCTCTCAAACAAGGAATCACCACCACCCTTACTCTCTTTTCCATTCATAATCCCTTTCGGCAAATACTCAGGATCACTCACTCCACACACATTTTCATCATTCGTACCAGGATACCTTGACATCAAATCAGCCACTCCATTCCGTTCACCAGGCACATACTCAATCACATAGTCAAAGTCACTCAAATCTTCCAAAGTCCTTGCAATCCTACTATCAGCCCACTTCATACGCTGCAGATAAACAAGAGGTTGATGATCGGTTTTTATCACAAACCTCACACCATACAAAAATGGACGCAACACTTTCAAACAATACCTTATCGCAGCCAACTCTCGCTCCACAGTCGAATACTTTCGTTCTGCAACATTCATAGCCTTGGATACATACCCAATTATTCGCCTGACATTCTCTCCATTTAAACGCTGCTCTTGCATCAGAAAACCTCCCATACAATACCCACTCGCATCCGTATACAATTCAATCATCTTAGCATTCACATTATAGTCTGGGTATGCCAATTCAACATCTTCAGCCGCTGCCTTTTCAGTCTTTCATACGCTTCATTCATCTTATCATTCCACCTGACAATCATACTATCTTTCTTGCCCATCCACTCAATCAGAGGCTTACTCACACCCGAACAATCACGTATAAACTTTCGCTGAAACTCAATCAAACCCAGAAACGACTTCGCTGCTTCACAGTCCCCGGTTTCGGAAACATTTGCACCTTCTCAACATACTTCAGCGAATTTCGCAACCCATTATCACTCACCATATGCCCAAGGAATTCTACTCCTTTCGCAAACCATTCACACTTCGCTACTTTCACCTTCACACCAACACTCTCCAACATTCTCAACACATCCTTCACCAATTCCATATGCCCCTCAAAACTCCCAGTCATAATCAAAATATCATCTATAAACACAATCACATTCTTACTCGCAAACTTACTCAACACAACATTCCTTGCCCGCTGGAAGGCATCGGGGGCATTATCTAACCCAAAGCTGAGGTTCCGGAACTGTTAATCCCTTTTCGTAGAAGAAAAGGCAGCTACAGGCCAGCTCTCCTCAGCAATGGGCATCTGGTAATACCCCCGTACTAGATCCTGCTTTGTAAACCACTTCATCTCATGCATACTATACATACACTCAGATACCACACACATCGGAAACCTTTCTTTCGCAGTCTTTTCATTCACCTTTCGATAATCCACACATAGACGCAATCTTCCATACGGCTTACGTACAGGCACAATCGGACTATTCCATGCACTCTCACTTTCTTCAATCACCCCAATCGTTCAAATTCCACACACTGCTCCTCAATCTTATCAGCAACCGGACGCGGGAAATGTCTTGGCCGCTGATAGATTGGGGTGTCCTCCTTCAGGGTAATCTTAAATCCCGGAAGCTTTGCAATCCCGAAACCCAGATCGTCCTTACTGAGGACCCCCTTTCGCTGAAATAGCATTCAATATACATTCTCCCTTTCATACTCAGTTAAACATTCATCCAATCTTGCCATCATTTCCACTTCCTTATACGTCCATTCACACGTCTTTTCATTCGCAACATTTACCCTGACATCCGTGCTATCATCCATACCCACTTCACTGACAGTGGAAGGTGACCCAGTACATCTCCGACTTGGATCCCCCTCACTTTCCCTTTCACCCTGGGGTTCGCCTGTACACATACGAAAGGATAATTCATTTTTATCAAGCCATCAAACACACAAGCAGCACGCCTTACCTTATAACACGCATCCTTTCCATCCAATATCACAGTGTTCTCACCCACATTCAAACTCACTCTAAGAGACACCCTTTTACCCTTTACAAATCTTATACTCTCCATAGCAGCCACCTCAATTTCGCTAAACACACTCCCCAAAACACTACCATCTTTTCCTATATACAACTTATACACCCTATTTTTACCAATATTTCTCTGAATCCGATCACTCGCAGGATGCGCAACCATACGGTTCACTTTCATAAAATCATACCCCAAAACCACACCATACTCACTACTCACCTTATCAATCACAGAGAATTCACACTCATTCATCAACATACCATGCATTCGAACAGCTGACCTTATCATTCCAATCACAGGTACTCTCATACTACCAATCACTACCAAACTACCTTTATACTCACACAGGAAGGCTTTATCACTCAGCTTGTCATACACGTCCTCATATACCAAGCTCCTCTTGCACCCAAAATCTATCAAAGCCAAACCTTCAATTCTGTTCAATTTCACCTTCACACTAAGACACTCATACTTCCTACCAGAATGCAATTTCGCACTAGACATACTTACCAACACATTACTTGCATTCATGCAGCCAGAGGATACTTCACCAGGTAACCTCTTACAATTTAGTCTCGCGCTTCAGACTTTCCATTTACACCTTGCGCTCTCAGTCTAATCCAACACTCTTCACTTGAATGACCTTCCATCGCACAATAGCTACATACATTCCTCTGGTCACGACACATCCTCGCATAATGACCAGCCTTTCTGCAATTACCACAAGCATACTTCATACTTCCCCCAGTAGTCGCTCCACCATTCAACTTCGGACAGTCTCTCTTCCAATGGCCTCTTTCTTTACATTAGAAACACTTTCATACTTTCCTGGCAATCCTTTATCATATGCCCCTTCTTACCACACCACAAAAATGCACCAGACGTCGACCTACATTCCGCCAACATATGAATCATCCTTCCGCACTTAAAACATTCCACGATCTTTTTCTCACCATTTGACCTCTCATTCGCTCGGACATACTTCGGTTGCTCCCTCATATACCCATTGACGCGCTTCCCACTTATCTGTCCTCTTCCATTTGCCCATCCTGTCTGCCAGCCCAGGAAGCTCGACATCACCCCAGCTGGCGCAGCCCTCAGGGCATCCCGATAGCTGACAAACTGCTGCGGTGGAAGAAAGCTCCTGTGCTTCTTACTCCAACATTCACCTGTACTATCTATCCTCGTCTAAATCACTCACTTCCTCAAATCGCCTATCGTCCAGAAGCTCCAACACATCTACCCACACCAACCGTTCACCTGTCAGTCTCATCCTTTCCTTTCTCCTCCCATTTAACCATTCACTTATCTTTCGCGGGACTGTATCAAGGAACTTACTCATCAATTGCTATATTCATTCACACCATCATCAACATAGCTCTTTCTCGACATAGTCTCAAGCCTATGCGCATACAAATTCACAATTTCACTCTTCCCCATGCGAGCCTTCTCAAATTCATTCACCCTTTTATACTTCACACTCTCTTTCGTTCGTTCCACTTGCCCAATCAATCGCTTCTTCACCACCTCATACCTTGGCTCACCCACACGCGTGATCACGCGGAAAACTCTAGCACCTTCCCTTCCAAGCACTCTCTTAATATATTCACCCAATATCCCTTATTCTCCTGGTGCTTAGGGTTACAATATCGCTCAAATTCCCTGAAGAATTCATCCACGCTCTTCCCACCATGCAATCTAAACTTATCAACATTTAGCACTTCCCTAATCAAAATACCTTTCCCCACATTCACTTTACTCTCACTTGAGCTGCTCTCACTCTCACTCATGCCAATCATACCATCCCTTTCTCCTTCATCCGAGTACAACGAATCCACACTCTTCCCTCTCACCTCCCGATCATTCCCCTTGACCCCATCTTCCTTCCTCTCTTGCGTTCCATTCTCCGTCCTTCCTATCACTCACTGTATCCTCCCTATACTCATCCCATTCGTCTTATCCCCTTCAGTCGGAGCAGAGGTTAGCGTCGAGGGTCCTGGGTCCGGTCCTGACCCCTTCATCATGTCATATAGGTCCTGCATCCTTTGGTCGACCTGCCTTTGTCTTTCGTCTATTTCTTTCTTCATCCTGCCCGTCTTCTCACCCATACTCCTCATATCCCTCCTCAATCCCTCAATCAGGCTCCTTAACATTTCGCACTCTTCCTCTCCTTCCTCAATTCCAACCTCAATCGTACCACTTCTTTGTGCAATCCATGCTCAGCAGAAGCCATTTTCCTGGATTAGTAAAAATGATAGAAAAGGGGAAAAAAAACAACCAAACTACTTATCACTCTAATTGGGTGTGGACTGCAATTCAATCCTGTCAAGCTCCTGGTTTAGAGATCTTACGTCCCTATTCGGGCGTCAAATGTAGTGGGGCCAAAATCTAGACTCTAACCCCAATCGATCGAACCCGCTTCCTACACTAATTTAGACGTGAGAAATCGAGGGAGAAATGAAACGGAAGGTATATACACTCCTTTATTTACAAAATATATTGGGTAAATATATCTGAAATTTCGTGGTTTATATATATGTACAAAAAATATTTATAAATATAACTAAACGAACAATACAAAAGAGGCCTAATAAGCACACTGGATGCAAACAAAAAGAAAAGGCCTCACGTGGGACCCAGGGGGTAAGTCCTGCCGACTGCCACTCGAGTGTTCACTCCGAGCTCATACAATATTATATTGCGAAATATTATGGACGTTTGATAAATTCAATGAAGTTATTCAATTCCTACAATCTCCGCCACTCTTTCCAAATTGAAGGATTATCCTGTTGAAACTTTAATAAAATTATAGAGTAGCTTTTTTATTTCAGCATAAATTATATAAAACTGACTTTTATCAAAGAAACTCTGGAAAGAGACAAAGACATTTAACACAAAACAGCTCCCATTCACACACACATTCTTACAGAGGAGGAAGAGGATATTGGAAAAGGAGTGAGATAATGGCCCTTCAAACGCTCTCACATTCGCTCCGCCACAAAGTCTCTTCACTTAACGGGCAGAGCACTCTAGCAGAGGTGTGGAAGCGAGTCAAAAAGATTCGGGGAAAGATCTTGCAGTCCCCCCTTCCTTTCTCCAGGCGAAGTGGACCGCAATATCAGACACCGCGTCCGTGGCGGAATCCTTCGCAACCGCTTTATCCGCATTCTCTAGCCGGAATGCTGCTTCGCCAGCATTGACTGGGCGTCATTGTATCACAAAAGGCCGCCAAATGAACTCTATCCCCAGAGGCGGAGAACCCTTCAACGACAGGTTTACTCTAGGTGAGTTGCGTTCCGCTCCTGCTTCGCACGCGGACATCACTCTTGGTCCGGACGATGCCCTGTACGCCATGCATAGACACTTGGGTGAGCGAGGCATGGCCTTTCTGTTAGATTTGTTCAACAGGATCTGGGTGGATGGTCTCCTCCCAGATTCATGACGAATCGCTTCTGTTCTCGCTTTTCGCAAACCGGGAAAAGATCACTCTTACCAGGCCGGTTTCCGCCCAATCTCTCTAACTTTCAGCGTGTGTAAGTTGATGGAGAAATTGGTAAATGTTAGAATAACTGTTTTCTGGACAGCGGAGGCCATGTCTTTTGTACAGAGGGGCTTCCGCACGTTCCACTCCACGTCGGATGTCTGCTCAGACTGAAAAATGCCGTCTGCGAGGCTTTCCTTCGTAGACAGCACTACGCCACGTTCTTTTTCGATCTGGAGAAGGCCTATGATACCGCATGGCGATACGGTATCATGGAGACTCTCCACACGATGGGGGCGAGGGGACACCTCCCAATGTTTATATCTAAATTTTTGCGAGATCGTCGATTCCGCGTACGGGTGGGGGGAGCCCTCCCTGGCCCAAAGGAGTAGGAAGAGGGTGTCCCGCAGGGAAGTGTCCTCAGTGTCACACTCTTTGCCCTAAGCATCAACGGCATCACCTCGGTGCTGCCCGAAGATGTTCTCGCTACGCTCTACGTGGACGACCTTTGGATCTCTTTTGGCGCGGCCCAGATGCCAACTCTGGAGCGTCGACTCCAACAGGCATTGAACCGCGTCTCTCGATATGCCGAAGCGCACAGGTTTCGGTTTTCTTTGGCCAAGACTTAGGTGGTGCACTTCTGCCGCCATCCACGGCTTCACCCCGACCCAGATTTGTTTCTTAATGGGGTGCGCCTGGATGTGGTGGAGTCGCACCGCTTCCTTGGTCTTGTATTCGACCGATGCCTCACCTGGGAGGCTCATATTTGCAGCCTTAGGGTCTCTTGTACCCGCGCCATGGACATTCTCCGTTCCGTGACGTTCAGCGCTTGGGGCGCTGATAGGGCGACTGCCCTACTTTTTTATAAATTCTTTGTTCGTTCAAAGCTCGACTACGGATGCGAGTTTTATGCATCCGCAGCCGAGCGTCTATTGCGGAAGGTGGATTAGATCCACCACACCGGCCTTCGCCTTGCGACCGGTGCCTTCCGCACTTTCCCCATTGAGAGTCTGTTGGTCGATGCTGGGGAGATGCCACTCGCTCTGCGCCGCGTGCAGTGCATCACTCGCCTGTACGCGCGAGCCCAGGGCCTCTTCTGTCGCCAACAGCTCTCACTGCATCCGCAGCTGATCTCAATGGTGCCTATGCAACCGAGAGACGCCAGTCATACCCTAAGCCCTTTGGGTTTAGGGCCAGGAAACTCCTTCGAGAGGTAGATATAGCTCTTGGGCCGGTGGCTATTTGTCGCCACGCCTCTGCTCCAAAGCTTGTACTGCGCCGGGAGTATTGCGTTCGATCTTTTTTGGGCACACATCGTGTCACGCTAGAACCGTGCCATTGTATACGGATTGCTCCAAGTCCCAAGAGGGGGTCGGCTTCCACGCCGTATCCCCTCTGTTTGAAGTCAGCGGGGCTCTACCAGGCGCTGCGTCTGTCTTCACGGCCGAGCTGGCGGCAATACAGCACTCGGTACGGGAGATTACGCGACGTGCCCGGTTCGGAGACCGGATTGTGATCTATAGCGACTCACAAAGCGCCCTGAGTGCTCTCGGGGCATTGGAATCTCCGCATCCCCTGGTTCGCGATATCCGTGACGCCACGGTTTGGGCGAGCCGGGCAGATGTCGAGATTATCTTCTGCTGGGTTCCTGGACATGTAGGAATTGCGGGGAATGAGCGCGCCGATGAGGGAGCCAAAGAGTCCGCGAAGACTCTGCGACCGGACCAGCGTTTCGCTCTTCCTCCCACCGACTACATGGCAGGAATACGGGCAGCTCTTCGGACTGCTTGGCAAAGAAGATGGGAGACGGTCGAAGGGAACTTAAAGTTGCGTGCCATTGCGCCGCGACTGTTCCCATGGACCTATCTCCCAATGCCGCGGCGGCTTCAGGTTGCTTTCTGTCGTCTCCGAATCGTCCACACTCGTGTGACGCATCGCTATTTGATTGAGCGCTCGCCTGCGCCCTATTGCAACGACTGCGTCGTCCCCCAGAGTGTTCGGCACATTCTTGTCGAATGTCCCAGTCTGGGTGATCTTCGCGCACGATATCTTTCCCAGTACCGGGATGGGCGGGGTCGCTACCGCCTGTCCCTTGTACTCGGGACAGATTCGTGCACATTGCCTTGTGGACTTGTTGACTTTTGGGGGGAGGCCGGCCTTCTCCCTATTATTTAAGCAAGGTTTGTTTTTTTGTTGTTTTTTTTGTTTTTTGCATTTGTTTTTGTTTTTTTTTGTTTTTTTCCCCCTATTTGCACGCTCCTGCGCCGGGGGGACCTTTCCCCGACGCACCAGCTTGCTTCCTTTCCCCCTTTTGGGGTGTTGTTTTTTTTCTCTTTAATTTTATTTTAAAGTAGCCTAGAACTAGGCCAGTTTTAATACGGCGACTAATGCCCAAGTAGACAGTCGCCAGATGAGCTCCTAAAAAAAAGAAAAAAAAGAAATCAGTCAGTGTCTGAGAGGTGCATGAGAAGTAGGTCATCGTTTAACACTCTAATTCTAATATGGCGAATACTAAAGAATTGCCAAAAGGAGCAGAGAACTAATTGTTCAGTTACATAAAAGTGGTTTGAGTTATATAAATATTTCATCTATGCTAAAAATACCAATCTCAACCATTAGTGATACGATTCGCCGGTTCACCTCCTATCAGTCCACTGCAAGTCTACCACTTTCCGAGCGTCCATCTAAAATTTCAAACTGAGCGGCTAAACATATAGTCCATAGAGTAAAGAAAAATCCTCGAATGACTCGATCCGAACTTCAGAAAGATTTGGAAGCAGCTGGGGCAAATGTATGCAAAAATACAGCTAGAGCAGTTCTTAGGAACGTGAGATTCCATTCTCGCACACCAAAAAAGACACCTTTGTTTAAACCAATTCATGTCAGAAATATCTGAAGTTTTGGGGACCCTGTACTATGGTCTGACAAGACGAAGATTGAGTTATTTGGGCAGAGTAGTGTTAGTCACGTTTGGAAGCAGAAAAACTCAGCGCATGATCATAAAAATACAATCCCAACAGTTAAGTTTGGAAGAGGCAGCATAATGGTATGGGGCTGCTTCACCTCTGCAGGTCCTGGAAGACTATATTATTGAAGGGAAAATGAATGCTCAGATGTATCGCAGGATTCTGAATGATAATCTCTTACAGTCTGCAAACGACTTGAAGTTGCCAAGTGGATGGACATTCCAGCAGGACAACGATCCAAAACATACAGCCAACGGCACTGCAGCGTGGTTTCAGCAGAAGAAAATAAAGGTTATGGGATGGCCATTTCAGTCGCCGGACCTAAATCCTATCGAAAACCTGTGGCGAGAATTAAACCTAAAGATTCAGAAAAGGGACACAAGAAATCTAACAGATTTTAAAAGAACATGCCAAGAAGAATGGGTCAAGATACCTACAAATATTTGTAAGAATTTCATAAGTAAATATCCTAAACGGTTTGAAGCTGTACTAGCGACGAAAGGTCATATCACCAAATACTAACTGGTTTTCATATATGTATCGGATACTTTCTGCCCTAATCATATTAATGGTTTACTATTTTTGCAATATGATACCAATTTGTATTCAACATACAAAATACATAAGATGTTCAATTTTCGATTACTTTGCTGTTGTGTAACTATGGTAAATAAACTTTTGACCATGTATCGGAAATTTATTGCACCCACTGTACATATACATTTATGCATATACACATATGAATAAACTGTGTATTACGCTAGGAAGGAGGGTCGTTTCATAGTTTTCCATAATTAGATTGCATAAGATTGGGGAAAGGGGGTTGGTTACTCATACTTAGACCATATTTTTGGCGAAAAAATTTATCTTCAATTGAAAATGCATTCTTAGTTACAAATAAGCGCACTAATTTAATAATTTTAGGGATCAGTAAAGGGGTAGGTTAATATCTAAAATGAGAAGAAATCTCGACAACTCGTCAAGCGCTTCATCGACCGGGACTTTTGTATAAACAACTATTTACGTCAAAGCTAATTCAAATATAATTCAAAGCTAATTTCTTTAAGAATAAGTTTTTTCATAACAGCATCAATTTTAAAAAGGCCAGAGGAAATTTTAAAGTTATTAAGTTGGCTTATACATGAACATTCAACAAGGTTCTTTTAATTGAGTCATTTGAGCGAAAAACAAATTTTGCTGAATTCCAATTAATTAAGTGGTTATTTTCGGACATATGCACAAAAAACGCATTATTACTTACAGCTCTCCTAACGTTGTATTTATGCTGATTAATACGGACAGAAGATTGCTTTCCTGTCTGTCCAAAATATTTACTTGGACAAACAGAACATTTGACCGAATAGACTCCCACAATATTATTACAATTATTGGGAACTAGAATGTTTTTATAGTTGACTCGTATTTAAGGGCAACTGAAATGTTAAAGGGTTCACAGAGGATTAACATATCACCTAAACAAATCAGGAGTGGGAGAAAATCAGAGGGAGAGATTAAGATGGAAGGTCAGGAGTAAAAGCCAAGGAAAATTATAGAATTGGGCGGTCCGCTATATTAGTCCGCTACTTGCGGACTCTCTGAATGGTAGCGGAAGCGGTTTCTATAAGCAAAAAGTAGCGAACTAAAAAAATTCAAAACTGCTACCACTACCTATTTTACGTTTCTTTACAATAGAACTGCTAATTTTGGATGTAATATACAGTAGTTTTCTTTGAAATTTATTAAACACCAGTAAAAAGCTGGGGGGGGGGATGCAGCGCTTTAGTAGCGATAGCGGAGTAGCGGGAAGCGGGTTCAGCTAGCCAGGGTAGCGGAGTAGCGGATAGCGTTTTCAAAAATTTGGTAGCGGCGCCCACTTCCGGTAAATAAGTACATTTGTACTAAAAATTGACAAAAGAAACGTACAGGTACATAAATAGATGCAAAAAAAATACAATTCATTTCTTAAGGTAAATATATATAATCAATTGAAAGTTAAAAGTTTCTTTATTGGAGTGTGAATGCAATTTAAAATATAACTATCGAGTTTAAATAAGTCAGGGCTTAAATTGAAGTGTGGGAACTTACTAATAATAAATGTCGATTCTATGATATTACGTGCAATAGTATCTTTGTTATGACAAATGATTTTGGCTGAATTCCAATCAATATTATGATTAAGATGTGACATATGTACATAAAATGAGCTGCTTTCTTCTCCACGACGGACATTATATTTATGTTGAAATATTCGTTTATTTAAACATTTACCTAATTGCCCAAAGTAATATTTAGAGCAATTGATATATTATATATATATATATATATATATATATATATATATATATATATATATATATATATATATATATATATATATGTGTGTGTGTGCGTGTGTGTGTGAGTGGCAAAATATCTATACCAAAAGATGTACTACTTACCCACCCCCTTGAGGTAATATGTGACTTTTTGAAATGTATATACAGTTGTTTGCGGTATCCATGCATATAGGTATCATTAACCACCATTTTAAATGGTCTATTACAGAAATTTCAACATTATATAACATCCATTAATTCTGATGTCCAATTGAAATAAAGTTTTCATTCCAACATTGTTGAAACAAATCGATTCTAGTATATTTTATTAATCCAATCCCTATCAATCGTTTTTATCAAATGAAATAACTAAAATTTATTCAGTATATTACTTGACACTAATTTATTTGAATCTTTCACAGATCTTTAGAAAAATGAACATTCCTCAGATTCTCCCACCAGATCTTCTACCTCAACTTCCCGTCAGTTTTGATGCAAAGATCGCTCTTCTCGGTAAATGCACTAACTTTCGTCTAGTTATAGAGGAAACCTTAATCACATTGCATATTTCACCTGCTTTGATTCTTCTTGTTTTTCTTCTCTCACAAATTCCCATGACATGATGGGAATAGAAAGAAAAGCAGAACGATGACTGTGGTGAGGCACAGAGATCGGGTGGGAAGGAGATAGGAAAAATTAATGGTCGGTGGGTAGACACCGACACGTCGTGTTTTTGGTGTCTGTGTACGTGGTGGTATTGGACCGGGGAGGCATATGTGTAGATACGTGTTGGTTGTGGGTGATCATGGGCTGCTGGATATCTCAACACCAACGCAGCGTGTCATCTGGCGTGTAGTAGTGTGTATTTGGGTCTCTTGCGAGTTTACCCAACTATCTTGTTAAGCTGGTGAGTTTGTGTTTACGTGTTTTATAGATATGAGTGTGTATCCGGCAGAGCCACATGTGCGTTTCTGCGCAGAGTTCTGAATACTCTGTTCTTCCCCCTTCTATGTGACTCACTGCCTTGATTGTGATGGGTGCGTATGTTATGAGTGGACGAACTAGTGCTTTGTATACGTATATTTGTTTTTGTACTTTGCCCTTGGCTGTGCAATGTTTAAAAATAGGTGGAAACGTGAGATTTATCAAGTGTAGGCTCGAGTATCTTAGTGCGAGGTTTGTGTAATTCTTATGGAGGCTAACTAGTTTAAGTCTGATGTATGTGTATATATTTGTATGTTGTGCATGTAGTAATTGCGTGTGCCGTAGAATGTCGTCTGTCTTCAGAGGATTCGAGCACGGTGCGTGATTGTGTCTGGGCCCTGGGCGGAGACGAGAATGGTCTTATCCTTAGCTTATAACAATATGTATGTGTCTCTAAAGTTTTCCGCTGTAGGTTGGGATGTCGTTTGTTTATATTATGTATAGTGTAGGCGCCAGCACGCTGCCCTGGGGTACATTGGCGCTTAGTCTAAATAGTTGGTATGTTGTATTTTATGTGACACCTCCTGTGAGCAAGGTAGTGGAAGAGAACCCCTCTGATGCAGAGAGGAAGGTCCCTGTTGATGAATAGTTTCCAGCGAAGTCACTTGTGTTCCGCCTTGTCGAGTGCCTTCTCCACATCTTTGCTGATGGAGACCGTTTTTTTTCGTACGTGTCGTGCTTTATGTGCGATGTCATGAATGATGGTCACAACCACTTGAATGGACCAGTCACTCATGAAATCATATTGGGAGGGGGAGAACCAGTTATTATCCTCCACAAAATTCCGGAGATGGATATTAATCATACGTACAAGAATTTTGACTAGGTGCTCTAAGAGGGTAAATAGGCCAGTAGTTGATTGCGTGTTTGGTTGTTTTTTTTTCTTTGCGAAGTAGAATGTTGTGTGTTGTTTCGAATATTTATGGGAAATATACAGAAGCGAGTGAGGCGGTGAAAAGGTGCGTCAGTGTAGGGAAAATGTTTTCGAGTAAGTGATGAATTATTGTGATTGAGAGGCCGGAAAGGCCGATGGCGCGTTTGAGAGTTGTTTTGATATAGTTTTGTTGTTTCCTTGATGGAGAACGGGGTGGTTAGTGCAGTGGAGTTGTCGATCACCTCCATATGTACCAGGAGGGTGGGCCCAAGCTCATCGGCGTGAAGCCGACACCACTCTCGGACTCCTGAGAGTGCTCTTGTGTGGTTTGGGTATGCTGTGTGTATGTACGTTGTCCCAGTGGAACTTGAATGCGTCGAGGATTTGGTTAGTGGCAGTGAGTGTGCGGTTATTGTGTTGGTGGGTTATGGGTTTTGGTGTCCCTACCCAACATCTTTATCGCGCGCCGCCAGAAGTAGGAAGTATCAGTGCAGCGAGCATCTTCCGCGATGCTGGTCACTTCGCGCCACTAGCGGTTCCGGTCCAGCTGCACGCATTGTAGGATGCGGGCAGGTAGGAGTGTGATGTTAAGTTGCCGTGGGCTTTTGCCATAGTGGTTATTATTGTACATGATTATCAATCTTTGTGTGTGTATGGAGAATGTGTTTAATATATGTGTGTGCGTGTCTTGTATGGTGTTTATATGTTACGGGCTGTGCTTAGGGTGTTCATGAGTATGCTCGAGTAGTTTTTTTAAATGTGTAGAGATGGTCTCCGGGAGATTGAGGGTGTGTAATGTATTCGTGGTGATGTCTTTCGAACTAATCCCATTTTGTGTTTGTGTAGTCGGAAAGGGGTGGTGTGGGTATGAAAAGGGGTAAAGAAGATTAGTAAGAGGCATGCATGGGTGTGGTGTGATAGTATGTGGGGACCCGTGGTTGTGTGGGCACATAAAAGCGTGTGGAGTGGTCATTGCAGAAGTTTATGCCGGGGACGATGTCCTTCCGCGATTCCCGAAGAATGTGGGGACGTTTGACCGATCTGTTGGCAGCGAAATCCTCGCGAAGCAAGAGTAATTTATGGTATTTGAAAGTAGTGTGAGATTGTGTGTAATAAGGTCCCCCACATAGAGGTTGTAGTTGTATAGAGGAAGGAGTAGGACGTCTATATGTAGCTGTAGTCGTGGTGAACTGTATTGGGAGGACAGTAAAATTGGGCCAGTAAAGGTACATATGTATTTTTCAAACTAGTAAAGAGTCGCCTTGTGTCCATGAATTAGTGATGTATGCTGCGACAACTAGGATCGTTGATCCCAGGTGCGGTATTTGAGGAGATATGTGCGATACCCTGCAATGCGAAGTCTAGTGCTTAGAGGGTGTAGATTGGTGGAGTTCAAAATTATGAGTTCACTGAGTTCATCTGGGCCGCTTTGCGCTCCTTAATCTCTTGGAATAGCACCCAGAGAGTGGAGGCCGCCGCGATGACCTTCACGCGTGTTGTGAGTGGTGGGGAAGGTTTGGTGGAAGACGAGGAGTGTGTGTTTTTATTGTAGTCTGTAGGTGCTGTAGCGGGAATGTTGAGGGGGGGGGAGTGGCACTGGGGTGAAGAAGCAATAGAAACAATGAAACAGGGGTGGGGCAGTGAAATGACGGGTAGGGACAGCGTAAAGGGGGGTGGGGACAATGGAAGGAAGGATAGGGACCTTGTGAGGAGGGGTGGAGACAGTGGGAAGAGGGGTGGGCAGAGCGGAAAGAGGGGTGCTGGAACTGAGGCTGAGGGCAGAGAATGGGTATGGCAAGGTAGGATGCAGGGAGATTGGTGATGGAGGAGAAGGATCTGGAGAAGGATGGGAGTAGGTAGAATCGGGTTCGTGCACCATGGTGTGGGAAGAAGTGCTGGCCTTCTGCCCTTGCATTTATGAATTAGGGCGAATATCCTCTCGAGAAAGACTATTTTCTCTAGTCTATTTGCGGCATAAAGCATGTTAAGGACAGTGACGTATAGGTGGGGTTCCCATCCCCCCTCGACACACACACGACATGTCTTTTGTCACCATGGAGAGCACGGCGGCCAGTTTGGTTTTGGGGTTGCTTGAGTGAGAGATTGTGTCAGGTTTGGGGTAGGTGTGTGTGTATATATCGGTATGAGGGCTTGGGTGACCCGTGTGGGGTCTGCAGCAGTTGCAAATGTTCTTGTGAGGGAGGTTGGAAGCAGTGGTGGCGTTCGAAGATGTGGTGTATTGGTGCCTCCTTAACCCCGTAACGGCAACAGCGCGCTTTTTCATGAGGTAAGGGCACCTCATGCCGAGTGCAACGTCACTACCACCGCAGTTAATGCAGCGGAGTGTGATGTTTTGGAACTCGGTGTGAAAATGACCTTTTACACCTCATTTGGAGCATATGAGGTGTGCTTGACATGTATCAGTTTGGTGATCAGTCCTATAGTATCGTACGGACTGATATGGGAATATGTTTTTGTTGTTTTTAGACTTGTTGTGCGTACATAAGCGTACCAAGGACCTTCATGTCTTTGTACAGTAACGTAGTGTTTATCCTTGGAGAGTGTGAGGATCGTGCAATGTTTAGTACAGTTGTAATAAAGGTCTTGTATAGCTTCCTTGCCGTTCTCGTGTCTTAGTTCGGTGAGGATTTCTTGGGTAGTGAATTTAATCCAAAGAAGGCTGTTCTTCCTTATGCCTGCTTGGTGACGCTGGTAATAGTGTCTGGCTGTATGGTGTGTTTGTGTTTTTTCTGCTAATGTATTTTTGCGTTTGTATGAAACTTCAGCGTGTCGGTAGTCGACTATCTTGGAGATTCCTGGACAATAGAAAAACAGGTAGAAAAATAACTTTACTAATATGCAAATTAATATTCTTTTACAAGGTTAAAGGGGGTTTAAAACAAGCTATATACACAGTAGACGTACACGAGTCTCAGCGGCTAAAAGGAGTGAGACTTGGCGGGGACGGTCGCCGTACAAACAAACGAACAATACTGACTGAGGGTCACTCGAATGACCTTGGAGGCTTACACTCAGGGGAGGGGTAGTAGAGAGAGCACTTGCACAGGAGAGTTGCGCGTTGCCGTTACATCGGAGATTTGATCCGGGGGAGTAATCCTTGCATTGGCGTAAAGTTCAAATAATAGTCTCTTGACAATGACTATTACGGGATGAACTTAGATCTTGCCTTCGGGTTATAACACGAATCGAGACTGGGCGCTTTGTGTTCGAGGAGCAGGTAGAAGTAGTATGGGGTAGACTCACGCGAATTAATCGAGAGTACTTGGAAATTGAAGGGTTCTGCGAGAATTGTGCAGAGTCCAACGGGACGCGAATAGCGAGTACTGACGTGGGGCGGGCAGAGGATAATGACGGGGCGGGCAGGCTGCGGATACTGCCTTCCAACTCTGGCGCCGGGGGATATATAGTTTGGTCGAATGGGGTTTTTTCCCTTTCGTCCGAAGGTGAGGGTTCCATGGTCCTACGCATGGGCAGGCTAGAGTAGTCTCGCTCTCTTAGCACGATTGCGAGAAGGTTCCTAAGTCGGCGAGTCGAAACTTTGTCCGATTCCAGGTGGGACTTTTGGGGCTCTCAAACTTGTCGCGGCTTTTTGCGGTGGCGGGCTTTCAGGCCACCACCACGTCTCATGATTCTGCACTTCCATTTGCGCAGATAAAAAGGGTCGACCAGGTATTTGTTGTCTCTCTCTCTCTCCATTGAAGGCGCGGCAGCGCGTATCTTTCTCTCCCTTTCTCTGATCTCTGACAAAGTGTCTAGCCTTGTGGGTTATTTATACTATACAACAATCAGTAAGGGGAATAACCTTTTCTATGGTTATTTATTACTTAAATCACGAATATAATATCCGTCTCTTTCTAGAACCCTCCAGTTTCTCGTAAATTACCATCACACTAACGTTAAATACACTGATGGTTCCATAGGGATTGAATGCAAACAGGATTGGGCCGAAACTGACAACTCTAAAAGTTTTAAACGGATTTTGATATAAGGTATAAACTAACTTATGAAATTAATGAAAGTATACTCAATATTTTTTTAGTTATATGGGTTCAAATCACAAATCCGTTGTAACTCTTACGTAACGCTTGATATTTTGTAACTTACTATAAATGCTTCCTACTTTTACTTTTTTATTTAATATCTGTTGCTGTTACTATTTATATTATTTTTCACATATGCAGTGTTATTTTCTTTACAGGAGACACAGCTAAAATGCATAGAGAATTAAAAAATTCCTCAGACAGTTTCTGTTATATTTGTGGATAAGTTAAATTAAGACAATACAAAAGACAGTTAACTAAACATGTGAAGAAACTTCAGGATCTGTACTTTGGATGTAAAGTGGGTGACAAGAACAAACGCTCGGCACCTCACATATGTTGTGTCAGGTGTACAAGTTTCCTTTCTGCCTGGGTGAAAGGCAAAGGGCCTGGCCTCATGTTTGGCGTACCACTGGTCTGGAGGGGGCCAAAAGACCATTCAACAGATTGCTACTTCTGCTTAACAGATATTAGAAGTGGGTATTCAATGTGTTTTTTTTCCTGGTATTTAATATATTTTCAAGAGATGTATCAATTAAAATGATCAAAATACATACTATGTTGTACTTCCACTATTTCTGAAAGTGATCACAGCCAGTAATATACATTTTTAGTCTGATTTTATTTTATTTCAATGCAGGGCGCAACAGAAAAGACAAAATTCTCTCATGTATCCAGATCTTCAATCTGCTATTCGCCCAGTTCGACATTCAAGTACTATTTCTGTACTACAGCCTCCCTCTGAACTACCAAACGATGACACGAGCAACTCAGGCGATTCAGAATCTCAAGATACATCATAGATGGCACAGCTTGAATCTGATAAGAAACCCCACCTCATCACTTAATCGGAACTCAATGATCTAGTTCGTGATCTAACACTTAATAAACAACAAAGTGAACTCCTGGCCTCATGTCTGCAACAATGGAACCTGTGGAGGAATCCTCTTAGAATAATATTATTTCCCCACCTCCTAAGACAGTATTTCAAGAGAGAAAGCGACCGTTATTCACCTCCACTTCCCCTTCCGACCTCGCCCTTTTTTGACTTGCTGCCAGGTCTCCGTGAAATTCACACCGAGGCTACCTCCCGACCGTCTCAATCTAGACCCCCCCCCCTTCCCCCCCTCGGGTCGGGAGATTACTTTGTAGATTCGCCGTGAACCGCGTTTATAGCTCCCGCCGCTGTCGACGGTCTGGACCGATGATCCCTGCCGTTGATACTTCCACGTAAGGAGAAGGAGACGCTCGGTTCGCTGCGCCCGATAATGAAGGTTAAGATGGTTTCAATCTCTCTCCATTTTTTTTTTTTAATAACTCTGGGTATATATGCACCAGCTCCAGGCTGACAGACAGATTTGGTTAGACGCGACTTACCCGAAAGGAGTGAAATTCAACGAGCTCTCTCCCAAGAAGTGTGAGTGATGGTCGCAAGCCTCGGAAGATCAGGACATCAAACTCGTATCTTCGGGTCAGGGAGAAAAGTCTCGTGAGGCAACATCAACCTTTCTCATCCGCCTTCGGATCAAGGATTGGAGAAGCCTTCCTCCGAAGTTCTTATGGTGACCTCTTAAGGACAAGAGGCCCGTTAGCATCGCTCAAGCCGAGTGTAGAGAAGTCATCCCCACACCTCCTTCGAAGGTCATTCGGTGACCCCTGAGGACAGGAGGCCCACATCTCGCAAACACGAGTCGAGAAAATAGCCCCAACCCGCTGTGGGTTCTGTGGCTATCGCCCGTGAGTAATCAAGGTCATCAGGACCTTCCCCAAGTTGCCCCACCTTACCCTCGAGTTTCAAAGGAAGTAAATCATTCATTACCCTCAATCTCCCATTATAACCATTCCCTAACCACGGTTATCTAAGTAGTATTTGGAGCTTCAGTCCGTCTCATTTATGTACCATTTATATATCCATATTTATCATTGTCCCCTTTTATTTCGTATGTATTAAAATCTATTTTTGTCATTGTGTTTGTTATATTGCTTGATAACGCAGCTGCCGCTATCTATTGCAATCGCACTCTTAAAAACAATAATAGTTTTCGCCTTGCTTGGCCTACCTTAGAGCCTGTGTGCCCATATTCACGTACACTTGGCCATACCTCAACAGAACCTGTTGGATGAAAATGCTCGAATTGCAGTATTTAGGAACCGTTCTGCAGATCTACAGTAATTCTTCACTTTTGAAAACAACTTAACTTATTGTAATGATATCAGAGGCCTATTCAATGCCCTTGAGC
>OZ018326.1:8946727-9089227 GCA_963969495.1 Ceratothoa steindachneri | reverse complement strand
TATATTTATCTCTAAACATGGGATGAATGACACAGACAGGATAAAAATCTTCCCCTACCAAGTCTTAACCCAAAATCACAGCGGAGAACGTTTCGAGGGATGCGCGATAGCTGTGAAAAGAGGTCTTGACTTCAGATCAATAAGTGGACTCGATGAGTCATACCTCGCTGTTGAGGTCCGTATGGCAGTGGGCCCCCTGGTCCTGGCAACAGGGTACCAGCCACCAAGGAGAGGGTACTTGCCCCTTCACAACTTCCTGCAGCTTTGTGGTCACGGCAGAACCGTTCTTTTTGCTGGCGACCTCAATGCGAGAGGTGCTGCCTCAGATTACACGTCAACCAGCCCAGCAGGCAGGAATCTTGAGACACTTATTGAAAGAGAAATCACGACAAGAATTAGACCAAACTTCCCCACATACATTACACACAGATCAACCACAAAACCAGACATAGTGCTCACTAGCACTATGTTTCATTACACTTACTTCATTGAACCGGGTCCTCTTATCCCCCCCCCCCACCAGGCTATGTTTATTAAAATCTCAACCTCCCTCATTCAAGTCCCTATCCCAGAACGCAAGAGCTACGCTCGAGCCAACTGGGATACTTATAAACGACTCCTCGAAAATTACAACCTTGCTCCCTTAATTAATGACACTAGAAGAGATTGCCGAGGAGTTGGATAAAATTAATGATAATTTATTAAAAGCCGATAAGGAGGCCATTCCCCGAGTTAAATATAAAACTCTTCCTGCCCCTTCTTGGACTCCTAGAATGAAATCCCTTGCGAGGAAATACGGGGAACGGATCAATGAAGTAAACCTCACTGGACCCAACATCACTACGCACAGAAGAACACGACAGATACGCGACGAATTGAAAACTCTTTTTAGGGACCAACAGAATGTACTTTGGAACAATTTGATAGACAGATTAAATATAGAAAAGGACTCACGTACATTCTGGCAGACAGTAAAAAGACTAAGAGGTGGACAGAAACAAAAGACCATTAAACTTACACGTGACAATATCGAAATTACGGACGCAAAAAAAATTGAAGAGGAATTCAGTCTATTCTGGGCATCTATATTTAAGATATCCCCGGAAGAGAATGATAATTTTGATTTAGACTTCGAAGACGGGATAATAAATGACTTGAACGACCAGATACACAGAACCCATCCTCACCATTATGTATTGCAGGAAAGGGACATGGAGGGACTCGGCGTTATAATTACTGCCGAAGAATTCTCAAAAACCATATAATCCTTTCGTCAATGAGCAACAGGGCGTACAGGACTGACAAGGAAGAATTTTATTCGAGCCCCGCCTAACATCTTATTGGGGCTCATGAATATCATGAATGCGTGCCTGAACGTAGGTTACTTCCCTGACCACTGGAAGGTAGCAAAAATGATATCCAATCCCAAAATCGGTAAGCCACCTATCAGTCCAGCAAACTTCAGTCTTATATTTCTCTTAGAATGTGTAGGCAAAGTCTTGGAGAAGATATTGGCCAACAGGGTGAATACGTTCCTCGAAGAAAATAATTCTCACAATAACCAACAACATGGCTTCCGAAGAAGCGAGGAACGGACATGGCACTAGCTGTGATCAACGAGAAGTTGGCAAAGGTAAAAGCTGAAAGACGCCTTTGTAATGTTTTCGAAAAATTTTCTTTCGAACCCGCTTTTTCGCTTGTATCCGGAAAATCAAGAGATGTGAGGAAGAGCGATGCTGCAGCTTTCAAAGTCCGAAGGTCTGATGACAAATTCACGCCTTTTAATTAGCGTTCTCAAACATTCCATGAATTTCTTTCTCTCATAGACACTAAGGCTTATTCCATCTTTAAAACAGATACACTGCAGTAAGCTTCTCACCTGAAACTTGTTTACAATTTACTCATATGAGTAGTGGTGGTGACAACACTATTAAAGAAAATGGCGAAAAAGAAGGTTGGTAAATTTGCTAACTTTATTTTTTTAGACGAAAGGTTGGCTACTTGAAATTGGGATGGTGAATATATTTTGTTTATTTAAAGTGAAAACCAACGAGTGAATCTTCCTCCATAAATAAAAATCATACGTATTTAAATCGTGGCTGATAGGAACCCACCTAAATTTAACTATTCGAATGACTACCCGTTTCCAGAGGTGTTTGAACAGCCACTCTCTCGCCATAACTGATGTATGAGAGGAGCACCATTTTGATGGAACCAAACTTTATCAAAAAAAGCTGTTCAAAGTAATTTTAAATCCTCCCTAAATGTGTCAAGAACATCGATGTTACGTTATTTAGTGAATATCACATTTTTCATCTGCTATTAAAGAAAATGGGTTCTATTAAACGTTTGGAAGAATTGCTACACAAACTGTAATTTTTTAGGAATGCAAGTGCTTCTACAACTTTATTATTGTGGGTGTGACTCCAAGAAGACTTGATTTTTACAAAGAAAATTGAGGAAATTTGGGTTGTTTTCAATAATGAAAAAGAACCTTTCGACTATTAATTGTCTTTAAGTTAGCGTCAGAAAGCGTCTTTTTTGTTTGTTTCTCTCGTAATTATAACATAACATAACATAACATAATTACACGGATGACAAAAGCCACAAGTGCCTATCAAAGGTCATCCGCCTCCGTCAAAACCCACCCACAAAAAGCAACATCACCCGGGGAAGACAAAATCAAAGTCCCCCCACATTATAATATAACAGATGACAAAATCCACAAGGGCTCATCATAGGTCATCCGAGTCAAACGGACTCATTTTTAAGGCACCCAAACTCCCAGGAAAACTACATCCAGAGGATTGCATCCAGAAACAAGGGTATCACCAATCAAGGCTTGTCAAGAACTAAATCATGCAGCTATAGATATATACAAACAATATTAATATATACAAAACTTAGGAACCATCACAACCTTCCCTTCCCATAAACTCATCCAACCTACTCTTAAATACATTTAGATTTAGACTACCTACTACCCTCCGCGGCAATTTGTTCCAGAAGTCTACCACTCTATTGGTGAAAAAATATTTTCTTAAATCCAACCTACACCCTTGCTTTTTAATTTTCAAGTGGTGACCTCTAGTCCGATTTCCATCATCTAACTCAAAAAATTTGCTAACATCCAATTTATCTATCCCGGAAAAAAATTTAAAGAGCTCAATCATATCCCCTCTCACACACCTCCTTTCGAACGAGAACATATTTAATACCCTCAGTCTATCTATATATTCAAGGTGCCTCAGGGAAGGAATAATCTTTGTTGCCCTCCGTTGCACTGACTCGAGACGGTTAATATCGTGTCTAAAATGTGGGGACCATGCCTGTATACAGTACTCTAGATGTGGCCTAACATAAGAGTTATAGAGTTTAAGAATAACCTCCTTACTTTTGTAACTGACATTTCTCTTGATAAAACCCAGCACTCTATTTGCCCTATTTCTTGCTTCAATACACTGCTTAGAAAACCTTAATGACTTATCTATTACTACTCCTTGATCTTTCTCATCCTCTACTGAGCTCAGCCAATGCCCATCCATTTCATAGTTAAATTCTCTATTATCTTTACCCATGTTAATAACTTTGCACTTATCAAGGTTGAAAGTCATTTGCCACTTATGTGCCCAGGATAACAATTTATTTAAATCCCCCTGCACTTTAAAATTATCATCAATATCTTTAACTACAGCTGCTAATTTGGTATCATCCACAAAAATTGACACTTTATCTATATAAACGACCTTAGGGAGGCAGTCCCTAAGGTCGTTTATATAGATGACAAATAATAGTAGACCGAGAACTGATCCCTGAGGAACCCCACTGATAACATCCCTCCACTCTGACTTTACACCATTTAGCACTACCCTTTGCTTCCTGTCTTTCAGCCACTCAGCTATACAATTTGAAACACCTCCACATATCCCAATCATTTTTAATTTATGAACTAGTCTCCTATGTGTTACCTTATCAAATGCTTTACTAAAATCTAAGTAAATTATATCTACATTCTCTTCCTTATCTACCTGATCTGTTACAAACTCCAGAAAGTCTAGTAAATTAGTCAAACATGATCTACCTGATCTAAACCCATGCTGAGCATCGCTGATTAACCCCTCCCTCTCTAGATGTTGGCAAATCCCTTCTTTAACTATTTTCTCAAGAATTTTACAGACTACAGGAGTTAGGCTAACCGGTCTAAAGTTATTTGGATCCTCTTTACTACCCTTCCATGAAAATGGGGACTACATTCGCTCTCTTCCAATCATCGGGTATTTCTCCATATTCCAGTGACCTAGTATACAACTTCTCCAGAGCTATTGAGATACTTTCTACCCCTTCTTTAAGTATCCTAGAATGAATATTATCAGGGCCGGAGGCCTTGGTAGTATCTAACTCACCTATTAGTCCTTTTATCATCCTCCGATCCACACTAATGTTAGTAAACACCTCTTTCCCTGACCCATGAGTACTATACATAAGACTATTTAGTTTCTCCTTTGTAAATACTGATGCAAAATGACCATTTAGTACCTCAACTATTTCCTCATCAGTTTCTCTGACAACCCCTTCATATTTGATAGGTCCTATTTTAACTCTGCCAGACTTGTTATTAATTTTATAGTAACTAAAGAACTTTCTAGGATCTTTGTTGCTATCCTGAGCTAATTTAATTTCTGACACCCTTTTGTTCTTCTTTATACAGGGTGGGGCAGAAGGGTTGCCCCAATTTCAAAGGTTAATAAAAAAACAAACACATGATCATACGAGAAAAAACTTTGTATTTATAAAAAATTCATTAAATGCCATTGTGATTCATGTGGCTTTGAAAATTGTATAACTTAAGTGACGAACACCAATGTCGATGCAGTTTTGAAGTGTCTCTCGAAAGTTCACGGTAGCCCTTTGAACCCTGACCCGTGGAATTGCATTGATTTCCTGAGTTATTGTTGCCTTTAGATTTTCTACAGGTGCTGGCTGGTGTTGATATACTCGTGGTTTGAGGTGCCCCCATAGAAAAAAAATAATAGGGGGCTAAACCCGGGGAATGTGGGGGCCACCCAATATTGCCTCGCAGAGAAACAAGATGACCCAGAAACATGTCACGGAGGACTCCGAGTGAACGTCGAGACGTATGCGATGTGGCACCATCTTGTTGGAACCATACATCATCTGGATTATGAGCGGAGAGTAACTGGACGACTTTAGGGTGAATAAACCTTTCAAGAAGTTCACAATAACGGTCCGATGTAACAGTTAATCTAACACCTTCCTCTTCGAAAAAATAAGGACCCCACACGCCGAAAACACCCATGGCACACCAGATAGTAACCTTCACACTGTTTATTAACCATCCCCGATAAATGGAAGTGCGCTTCATCACTGCAGGTCAGAACAGCTGTTGGGAGGATGGTCTGAAGAATATCCCAACACAAAGTTTTGCGGGTTTCATAATCCCTCTCGCTTAGCTCCTGTACAACCATCATCTTGTAGGGATGCATGTGGAGAGACCTGTGTAAGATTCTGCGAACACTTCGAACGGACATGTGTAAGGCATATGCGTGTTTTCGTGCGGAACGTCTAGGAGACTACTGTATTGAAGCTGTCACAGGTGCAACATTTTCTGGCCCTGTAACGGTCCTAGGACGGCCAGGACTTTTCTTGTTTAAAGCCGATGATGTTTTTCTAAAGTTGGAAACCCACCGACGAATTGTTATTCCATCCGGTTCGGGATCATGACGACGAAGCGCAAAGTGTCTTCGGAAGGAACGTTGCGTCGTTACAACGGGCTCACCGTTCTTAAGAAACTCTTCCACAACAAATGCACGATGCTCTCCACTCCAGGCCATGGTGGGTACTACCTGAAACAGAAAATACATGGCATTTAATATACTTCATAGAAATACGAAGTTTTTTCTTTTATCTTGATTCATGTTTGTTTTTTATTAAACTTTGAAATCGAGGCAATCTTTCTGCCCCACCCTGTACCTTTTCCTTAAAGGATAATTGAGCTCGATTCTACAAATCCCTTTTAATAATCTCATCCTTTCACTTTCCTGGCCTTACAGAATGGCATAGATGCTAGTCAGAATTTGCGTTGAGGTTTAAAACATTCTCATATTACCTAAATTGGAATAACTTTCTGCTTGGCTTCTTGGAGGAGTGTTAGTAATAAAATGTCTTGAACAATTCATGATGAATGTATTTTTCTATGCAGGAAACACGATAATCTAATTTAAGTTTGGCGTAGATTTATTCTTTGCATGTTTTTAGCATAATAAATGTTATAATGCGAAAAATTAAATGTAAGTATGTTTTTGGCTGTTTATTTGGGTTACATGTAATATAATGCGCACTAACGACCATTTGGTCAAGTGTTTGCTTGAACCGTTTAACGCTTGAACTCTTAACTACCTCAGACGGTTACTCGTCTCAAGTCTCGCATTTGTGAAAAAGTTGCCCAACAATGCAGTTCCCCCGAACCGATGAGCCGACCCCGATGTCTGTTGGAAGATATTCGCATTTTCACTTTGTCTACCTTCCCCTATTTTTTATCAGATCTTTCCTTACAATTTTTCTCCGTGATACGACCTCGTTGCTATTGCGCTTTAAATTCGAGGAAGAAACCTAGTTTCTTGCGAGAAGAGACCCAACTCTTCCCATCGCATTTATTAGTCTCTGTCTTATCGATGAGATCAGATTCGCAACTCTGGCCCCCCACTATGGTGTGCCTTGTGTATACTCTTACACCTGCTACCTGGAAGAGCGACACACCCTCCCCGCCCTAATGCCCCCGAAGTCTCAGACTAGATTGAGACTATCTGTGCTTTATTGTTTCTGGACATTTCCATTTCACTATGTTTAGTCACTTTCTTTACAAGGAGCTTCTCGCCATCTTCTTTTGGTCGGTGACTAATTTTAAAGGTTAATCGGCGACCAGCTTTCTTCCTTCCCCTCCTGGCCGAGTACCGGGAGGGGAAGAGTAACGCTACTGCCTCCTAGCCCAAGTAGGCAGTCGCCAGATGGGCTATCACAATAAACAAAAAAGCCTGCCTCCTGGCACCGGTTGATGGGCTGTATTTTATCCTATCTTACCTTTCTTTGTCCCTTTCTACTGCCCTTTTTTTCTCTTCTTCTGTTTAGCCTCTTACGCCTAAGTCTCGGCGGCGCGCCCTGCTGCGGAACGCTCGATTAATCGAGCAGAAGAAGTAGTCCTGTTTGGTGTCCAGCTGATTCAACCGATACCGTATGTACTCGGGCTCCTGGGGCAGGCGTTTAGTGTATACGAACTGACTTAACAATCGGTCAACATTATGATGGTCAATAAAAAAAACAGACAGATTTTATGGAACTGTTAATAGTGCGGAGATGGAAGACACTAAGCTGATTCTGGGGCCCCTCTGAAAAGAAACAGGAACCATCGGAGAAAGTTCCTCCTCTCCTGTAGGGAGGCAGACGGAACCAATATGGCTCCCTTGATGGGTACCGGTGCACATATTTACCCAATTTCTCTCCCCAATGCCAGATACTGGCACCTTAGTATTTCCCATATATTGACATACAAAGTCGAATCACTTTCTCCTAGCTTCTGGCGTCCAGGGAAGTCTCGGGGGGGGGGGTCACCTGAGGTGCCCACTGATGTGAGAGGCGACCTTGTTATTGAGATTAAGGTGGCATCAACCCGGACAAGTGAAATTCGTCTAGAAAGATGATGATGTCCAGCGGCAAGGCCAGCCCAGGTCATTCTCTCTTGCCTCTCTCTAATATTCCTCCTTAAGCAGGCTTCGATGAGGCGGAGTTCCGTGGCATTGTTATATGTTTGTCTCTTCTTTCTCTCTCAGGTGTGAAGGGTCGACACTTCCATTAGGGAATACACGGTCATTCCGTGTACCAGACCCTTGCGAAACTGTTTGAACAGTTAAGAGATCGGTATCCTCATTGTGGAAGAATTCGCACATTACTGTCCTAGAACTGCTTCATTTTCCTGTCTTGACTGTCCCTCTGTTCTCCGTATGCACACTGGGATTTTGGATGGAGGCTGGTCCACTACCTCCTTTGCTGTGATCACTTAATCACTTTCCCATTCCATTATCATTGTCTGTGCCACTGCTATTTGAGAAACTAGGAGTACCTTGTTTGCTGTGGCCAGATCTAACCTACTGTATCTTTTCGAAAATCTAGATTTTAATTTCCCTAATCTTTGTGGGGGTAACGTTTGTAATCTTAAATGTTGCATTATTAAATATATTTTGCTCTCGAATCATTTATCTATTTTTAACGATTGTGATTTTATTTCTTATTGTGTTCAAATGGATATATCAAGTTGGAACGAAAATAATGTCCAATTTAAGGGTATATATTAAAAATGAACAACATAATAGTAATATTTAATCATAAACACAACCTCCAGGGATTTATAGAACCTCATTCTATCTGTCAACAAGCTTATAAATGCCACGCTTGCAAAATTCTTTAAGTTTTGATACAAAATATGAATCCAACTCGTTTTCAACCTCTTTTCTTGATGTCATCCAAATGTTTCTTTATCACTTGTGCAGGGGATTAATCAGAAGGAGCAAGGTTAGGAGAATGTGGAGGATGAAGCAGTATTTACCCAACTGAGCTCCTTCAAGAGATCTTTGATCATTCGAGCTATGTGAAGATGGGCATTATTGTCATGTAGAATAAAAATCCATTCTATCGACTATGAATGGTCCCCTTTGGCCTAAAGTGGCTTTCCAACGACGAGGTTGATTGCAGTAGAGATTAGCATTCATTGTTTGATTGTTTTCTAACAGTTCTTAATAGATAATTCTCTCAATATCTCACCATACACTCAACATGCTCATTTTTAAATGAAGTCCTTCTCTCGGCTCTTAAGAAATTCTGATTCCTCCACTGATCCACGAACGGCAGCGTTTAACGTTTTAATAAAGGATCTACTTCTCATCACCAGTTACAAACCTGCCCCCAAAATAGTGTCTGAGGGTGTCGTGAAATCATTGAATCACAGCAAGCAACACGTTGCAGATTCGCTGTGGACAGTTCGTGCGGGACCCATCTTCCAATCACTAATCCTTTCCAATCTTTTCAGTTGACCCACGACAGTCGTATGGGTTACGTTTAATTGTTGTGCGAATTTCCTATAAGTTGTAGCAAGATTTGTTGTCACAGCAGCTTTCAACTATGTAATCAAGTTCTTTTAGACTTAAATCCCCCATCGGAAAAGGGAAAAAACACCTCTTGCAATTTATTTCTGGCTCACTGAGTTGAATTCAACCAATTGACTAAGTGTTGGGAAGGTGGTGCGTTCAGCCGGTCTATCAATGTATCTCTTTATTCGTAGACTATCCCGTGTTTAGCCTTTCTCATAACTTCCTCTATCTATTTTTAAGAACATGACCCCCTAAAATATGCCGTGTCAAAAGAGAAGCCTTAGAATCTTTATAAACTACGCGCTTTAACGCCCGCAAGTTGGGAGAGACCAGGGGTGCTAGGCGTTGGGATGCGGTTAATGAGATGTGCCGTTTCGCCCCTATAACCCCTTCTCTGGAAAGGCAGAATATGAAAAACCAGGAGTGGTACGAAGTTCTTTACTTTGACGTTTCGCTCCTCAGAAGCTTCCTCACAGTGACAAGAAACAATGACGAGAATTGTGGTAAGTGAGTAGGTGTGTGTAGGGTAAAAAAGGGGTGTGTGAATAGATAGAGGAAAATAGACAACTGGTGGGAGGGTGCAAAGAGATGCCTGGCGCCTGATGGTCAGGCCTATCGCTTTCATTATTTTCACTTGTTGTTTTCGTTGACGAAAGGCGAAAGAATTCATAATGGACATGGCTTTCGATGAAACACCGGTGTTGGGGTGAACTTGCTTCAACACCTTGTAGATATAGATGCTGTAAATTTCCTTCCTCCTTCTTTTCTTCTTCATATCGAGCTTAGCAATGGACTTTTGAGCCTTGCCGGCTTTCTAGGCAGCCTTTCCGGATGCTTTAGGGGCCATATTGCAAAAAAATATTTCGTAGGAATTATGAATTGATGTAAGTGAGTAGGTGTGTGTAGGGGACAAATAAATGGTGTGGGGACAGATAGCTGAAAATAGAGAAGTGGTGAAAAGAGAAAGAAGTGTGGTAGGGTACAAAGAGATGCTAATTACCTAGTGAGCAGGCCTATGACTTTTAAATATTTTCATGTTATGTGTTTCATTTGTTGTCTGTGAGATAGTTTATTGTCGTGGTATACAGCCGAGTACGTATGTACGTTTGTTCCGCACATGAAAAACTCGGTTACTTTTTTTCTCTAAGAGTGCTATATTATTATTTATCTTTTGATTTGATTCTTTAACCATGGAGGATTCGTAAATTTATCTATCTATTGCTATATGCAGCGTTTCGAGGATTTCATTCAAAATTAGAGCAAAAATATACTTTTAATTACATAAATAAATGAAATAATAAAACTTTAAATATACTAAGGATATGCTAAGAGGATCTAAATCAAAAAATAATACTACCAATGGGTATTACGCGATGGTTGACGCAAAAATTCACCTTAGTACGGAATGTTAATTAAATAACATAATTAAATTGGAATCCTTTTACCTTTAAACAAAGTGGAGTCGGACGGGGAATGACCTTGAACGAGAATATCATTGAGTAGGGGAGGCGAGGGAGTCGCAGACGTGAGGCTGACTGGAGAGAACAGCTGACTTCGAGGTGAGTGAGAAGCGTGGTGATGCTTTTTGACTTGACAATATAAGCGAGGGGATAGTAGAGGTAAGATTATTCCAATCCTTGGGTTACCTTTGTGGGCTTCTCGATGATGAGAGTTGACCAAGAGGTGAATCCTTTCTCGAGTGGAACTTCACTTTGATATTCCTCAGTGGTGAGGGGTATCTCTGGTTTTATTCGAAAACTGAGATAGGGAGTTTCTCTGACGAGATGGGTATGAGTGATTCTCTATACCGATGGTCTACTCTTCGATGTAACCAAAAGGAACAACCTCGGGAAGAAAACTCCCGCTCGGTTCCACATTTTTCTTCTTAATTCCCGGTTTGACTCCGGTACTCGTTTCCTCTCGATCGCTAACTCGATTCTCCTTCTTTTCTCCGGATCGATCTATATATACCTCAATTATCCCCTGGGGGGAGGGGAAGGGAGATGAGTGCCCACCTTTAAGCCTCTCTCCTAGGGCACCACTTTTCAGCGTTGTGACCCTTAGCCCTAATGGTCTCTTCTGGTTTTCTTCGGAGAAAATGAAATTTCGTCTATTTGGCGAAACTAGACCTAAACAATAGGAGGAGACAGTGAGCCTGTTCATAGATTTGTATTCGAAAGGCTATACCACCCTCCTTTGTTTATACTAACGCTACGAAATATGGTGATTATAATGTTTCCTTGCGAGCGATATCGAGGCTTGTTGTGCCAGCGGGACAAAAGGGGCGGGGGTGGGAAGGGGGGGGGGTAAAGTACCGGCTCATATGCCACGTAGCTGTTGACGCTGTATAATCGAACTAGGTCTGTGTGTCCGAGCGATATTGATATCCCTATATTTATATTATTATTGCGTTCAAGCCATTTTTTTTTATAAAATTAATGTTCTTGGATGTTATGCGCATTTGCTGTTTTAGTAATAAATTATTTTAGTATTATACTCAGTGTCTGTTTTTTTTATATCTTGTAGTGAATATAAATCGTGTCTTTTGTTTTTTCTTTGATGTCTTTTTCGTTATAGTTGGGTCTTCATCGGTGAATTTGCTGTCGATATTCAGTGAATTCTTAAAGAAATTGGTAAGGTTTCGTAATTAGGTTTTCTTTTCTTGATCGGTTTTATTTGTCAATGGTTTGGGTAAAAAAATTCTTATTATCATGCGTAGAACGGCACATATGTTCCGCCAACTAAAAGCCCAGCAGCTTGGAAATCTGGCGTGACTTACATATACCTCTTCTGGTTAATCATTTGGACGATATCATCGTTTAATTCTTGATTAACCAGTTCCTGTATATTCCTTGTCCGTTCTTCTATGATAACGTTAATGTGACTTAACCCAGCCTCCCGTTGCAGCTCTTCCTGGCGTCTTCTTTCTCGCCTGAGTTTACCTGTAATTAGGTACACACATTTGTTCTGCAGTAGTGCAGAACAAATGTGTTTTCGAGACATACGAGAGGGCGGAAGCGGGGTATAGCAGCGGCGATCTTACAAATGCATTGTAGGTCTTTATCTTATTGCTTTCACGGAGATTTCTGAACATGTATAGAGTTATGACTGCAGCTGCGACCTTGGTTATTCTTTCTACGACGTGCTTCCTGTACCCAGTTGAAGTAATCTTCATTCCGAGTACATTACACTCCGTGGTGTAGGGATAGCGTCTATCCTCCACCCCTGAACTTATATAGTAGGATCCTGCCTATGGGGACTACTTTGAACTCTTCTTGGTTCGTGCGTATTTTCTACCGGGCCTCGTAGGTGTTAAGGTTATCAATTTCTGTTGCTGTCATACGAGCTTGCCAAGGTGCATTCCTCAATGGACCAGTGATTATCTGGGTAAAACAATCGGCGAATTGAATGTTGAGGCAAGTGGGGTTCACAGGGGCTGGGACATCAGCTGGTGTAAATCAAGTATAGAGTGGGGGACAGGCACCCCTCCCTGTGGGAGGCCCTAAACTGATATTCATCGCTCTCTCCATGACATAGTCACATAGTTCTTTCTAGGTTTTAGATATATATGATTTAACTACTATTACCTATGTTTCTTCCTTTTAACGACGATGTGATGATTCCTTCCAATTCTGATGACGTGACAAAAGACATAACTGGTGCAAGAGCTTTGGTTGGGTTGGTCAGTCAAGGGGCGTATGCATTCTCTATGGCAAAGCAAATGAAAGCATTCAGACACCTTCTCAAACCATCAATCAAATTTAACTGGACTAACGAGCTAAACACGGCATTTCAGGAGTCCAAGAATATTATAATCAATAAAATGAAGGAAGGGGTTCGCCTATATGACCCATCACGATCCACATGTCTCACGACTGACTGGGCTGTTGATGGAATAGGGTTCCTCCTTATGCAGAAGTACTGTAATTGCCATTCAAAAACACCGGTTTGCTGCAAGGATGGATGGAAACTGTGTTTGGTGGAAAGTAGATTCACCCACCCAGCCGAGAGTAGATACGCACCCATCGAGGGCGAAGCCTTAGCAGTTGCATACGCACTCCAAACTCGTTATTATGTGCTAGGTTGCACTGATTTAATAGTCGCAACTGATCACAAACCCCTCATCAAAATCTTGGACGATCGATCTTTGACGGAAATTTGTAACAGACAACTATTAAATTTAAAAGAAAAAACTCTAGCATACAAATTCACAATGATACATATTGCAGGTATTAAAAACCAAGGATCAGATGCAGCATCAAGATATCCTGTTCATAAATCTAACAACAACAACTTACTAACTGAAAATAGTAATGATAAATATCAAGACATCGACATTGCTGAGGATGGTGCTTTAGTTGCATCAGCCTCCAATATACACTATGCCATCACAAATATCATAAGTTAGGAGATGGTGAGAGAAGCCACAGCTTCTGACAAAACCCTCATAAAATTAATGAAAGGTATCAAAGTACGATTTCCAGAGAGCTGTCGAGAATTGGACCTCGAACTACGCCCATTCCATCAGTTAGGCAGCCAATCTTTGCGGCATTAATGGAGTGATTCTCACGAGACAGAGAATAGTAATACCCATCTCACTACGCCCTAGCATACTTGACGCTCTACATGCAACTCATCAGGGTGTCAGTGCCATGAGCGCACGCGCTGCTGATTCAGTCTATTAGCCAAATATTACTACTGATATCACAAGAATCAGAGAAGAATGCAGCTATTGCCATCGCATAGCCAAATCCAATCCTATGCAGCCTCCTCCTGACATAACTCCACCTGAATACCCTTTCCAAAAGATTTGCAGTGATTATTTTACTTATAACAACTGAGATTATGTTGTTATTGTCGATAGATATTCAAATTGGCCAATGGTATTCAAATATGAATCAGGAGTATTAGGCCTGGTGAAGCGCTTGCGCAAACATTTGTAACTTTTGGAGTAACAGAGGAATTAACATTAGAGGGTGGAGCACAGTTTATATCTGGTAAAACAAAAGAATTTCTGAAGTCATGGGGGCTAAACCACAGAATAACATCAGTGGCAAACCCACATGCTAATTGCAGAGCTGAACTGGCTGTTAAAACTATCAAGCGAATGTTAATGAGTAATACTAGCCCCACAGGCTCTATCGATATAGACAAATTCCAAAGAGCAATGCTCATATACAGAAACACCATTGATCTTGAATCCAAGGCTTCTCCTGCATTAATCATATTTGGTCGACCAATAAGAGACTCAATCCCAATACCCATGGGTCGATACTGCCCCCACACTACATGGCAAGAAACCATGGCAAATCGCTAAAAGGCACTAACTAAGCGTCATTCAAGAGAACATGAAAAATAGCGTCAACATAACACTCGCTGGCCCCCTTACGTGTTGGAGATCATGTTTATCTACAAAATTTGGTAGGAAATAACCCAATGAGGTGGAAACGCACTGGTATGATTATATAAGTTAGACAGGTGTCGGTCGACCATCATCCTTTTTCACTTCATTCATTACATAATTGTGTACTATTTGAACGTGAGGGGAGGGGGACCGATACTTAATTGATATACACAAATTATTTCCTTACCTGTATAGTTTAATTTTTTTATTATATATTGATGAATTATAGGTAAATATGTAGATTATCGGCGCGAACGATGGGACGTACTATTTCGTCCGTGTTCCAAAATGTTTCACGTTTTTGGAGTACATTTAAGTTGACGGCTCGTGTGGGGGCAAACACAATGGAGGGACTACACTACGATGATCCTGAGTTTCATTAAATGGAGGGGGGGTCTGGGGGGCATAGCCCCCCAGTATATAATCCTAATTGTTTATAGAATAATAATTCGAAAACTCAAACGCGCATGAATATTCCGACACGAGTGAACGATAATATTTACACACAATTTTTTTTCTCGGCCGGGCCGCTAATCTACATATTTACCGAAGTATATTATGCATAAATAACTATGTATAGGCTTTATTATGTATTTAAATGTATTGCGTCACTTGTTATTGCATTCATGTTGTGAAAAATAATTTTATATCTATCATCCTTTTGAGTGCTGAATAAATGATAAAGGAGAATAATGACTTTTATTTAGGTTTTCACTTAGGCCCAGTCGTAAGATCTTATACTGCATTCCCCGTTGCCACATCTTATCAAACACATTTGATACATCCGACAAACAATGTCCACATAACTTCTTTCCCGTTTTGTTTGGGCTAGCTTTTCCGTGATGACATCAATCGCCATCTACGTACTTCGCTTTTTTCTAAACCCGAATTGATATGGGTTGAAAAGGGAATTCTCCTCCAGGTGAGACACCTGTCTTCGGTCTTGGCCGTTTTATAAGCATCTGGATAGTATCCCGTGTTCAGGCAGGTGTTAAATATCCTTCTCATCCTTTCGATGACATTGGCTGATGCCTTTTCAAAGTTTAACTTTGTAAGCCCCGATTGTCCAGTGGCTTTTTGATGGAATGAGCGGAGCGCGCCGAGTGGTTTTTCGATAAACTCCGCGTCTCTATCGCGCTGTCTATCCACCTGGTGGTGAGGGTGCGTCTTGTGTATTTGGTCGTTAAGCTCGTCTATGATGTTGCTTACAAACTATAGGTCATAGTCTTCGTTTTCCTCTTCAGTTATACTGAAGATTTTTTCCCCCAAACTTCGGAATGGCTCTTCAATTCTTCTTACTTCTGTTTCGATGTTTCCGTCTTCTTTTAGTAGTTCGATCTTCTTCTTCCGAGTCGATCCTTTGAGACGTCTGATCTTATTCCAAAACTCTTTGTGAGTTGCTTCGTGATCGAGGCTATCGATCGCATCATCCCATCGTCTCCATTGTTGTTCGAGGATCAACTGGTTGAGTTCTTCTTTTATTTCTTTACTTCATTGTATTGAGTCAACTGATGCATTCCTGATGTTGATCTCATACAATAATCTCAGCTCACGGTATAAATCCTTCATGTATTCGGTCCATCTGTAGGTAGAGATGGTCCTATACTCGGATTTAGGGATACAAGCCTATCTACGTTGATGAGATGGTTATTGAGGTCGTCGAGTGCCTCGTCAATCTCCTCGAGAATTGACTCGTCCAAGTTGGGCGGATCGTAGGCCTCGAGAAGGCACGCGTACCGTGCCCAGTCTTCTCTTCTGTAGTTCTTTCTGACTACAACTGGGACTTGTATATGGGTCCTGTTGATAGTTAGTAGGATCACTATGTGGTCACTACATGGTACCTGGACTGGTTCCATGTAATAATTGAAAGGCAGCTGACGATTTGTGGCACTTCTTCCTCTGACAAAGTTGGGGAAGTCGGGGCCTATTCGCTGGGCAATGTTTCTCTCCAGCAATAGGTCTATCCTTCTTCCTATACTGTTGAAGGTCCTGTAGTTGGATTCTCGGCATCTGGCGTTTAGATCTCGCATTAATATAGTGGGGGCTCTTCTGCCAGATAGGCGAGTGAGAGTGTGAATTGGTAACACGTCTCTCCTTGGCGGTTTATATCCGGTAGCAATGACCAACTTTCCTATGTCGAGTTCGACCTCAATCGCGATATAGGATTCTTCTAGATTTCTTATTTGTTTGTATTTAATCCCTTTCTTTATTGCAATAGCGGCACCGTCGTACCGCTCCTGTGAATAATTCGTGATTAACACATCGTAGTTCCAGATTTTCATTTCTGTATTACGCGTGTCGATCCTGTGTTCCGATATTAAGATGATGTCTGTATCAATTTATCTGAATACATTTCCTTAAAGAGTGCTTTTCGTCGTCCAGCCGTTGGTATTTATTTCCAGTATCTTCAGTGCGTTTCGTAACATGGTAAATTGTTTTTACCTATGTTTCTTCTTATTCTTCTTGAGGGCTGGTGGGGCGGTTTTACTGTGCCCCGCCCTCTTTTCCTTCGGTGAAGGGCTTGGTTTTTTGTATTTGCTCTTTGTGGCACGAGTGCAAATGCCCTCGCCACTGTCCGAAGAGGCTGATTCTTCTTCTTCCTCTTCACCCTCAAATTCCTCCGATGAAGGGGTTTCTTGGAGTGCCTTCCCGAGACCAGATTTCATCTGGTTGTTGCTCCTGGCCACTGTCTCTTTGAAAATCCTCGAGCACTCTGGGTTTTCAGGGATTTTCATTGAAGTTAGACCGTTCTTTTTCAGTAAGGCATTCAAAACCTCGTTGTAGCTGCCTGGCTTGACTGCATTAGCGACGTTAGCGTGTGTGATACAGATCAGTATCTTAGCGCTTAGGTTGATCGAGAGGTTTAGTGGAGTTGCAGATGTTTCTTTGGACTTCATCTGTTCTTCTTCTTTCCTCTTTATGATCTCTCTTCTTTTAGGGCAGTTTAAGGCAATGGTTTGGTGCTCTCCTTTGCAATTGAGGCACTTCTTTTTAGTGTTTTCGCTCTTGTCAAAGCAGTGGCTATCTGTGGCGCATTCACTGCACCAGAGTCATTTTTTATCTGGGGAGGTCGATGTAGTATGGTCTTCTAGTTTGTAGCATGCAAGACACATCTGAATGCTATTTAACTTTTCTTGCTGGATGTTATCGCCTGGTATTCTCAAGTTAAATACCAGTATTCCGTTCTGTGTCGATTTCTTGGCCATGTATGTGGTAGTAAAAGTGATCTTAAATACGTGGATGTTCGCGAAATTTGATTATTTCACGAACTTGTGCCCAGGCATTGCTCTTGGTGATCTCCTGCTTGAGCTTCTTAAGCGTATGCTCACCCACCCAGCTTTCCACTTTGCGGCAGATCACGCTTCGGTTAGCTGCCACTTGTGGAGGGGTCTTTGTTGCAAGTCCGGTGTTCTTGAGGATCCTCACCCCCTCTTCCGATAGGAGCTGGTCCACGTTCTTTGTCTTGGCACATAAGGCGATTAACCCAGATGAGACTTCAATCAGTTTCACCAGTGTTACCTTTAATTCAAGGTAGAGGGTTTGGCAGAGTTTCCTTTTTTCGGTGTTCTTCATTCCGGGGATGGTCCTTAGGGGGACCCTCTTAGTGAGGGTCTCCATAGTCTTCCATGGCCCTCTACTATGTCCTCTTGTGTTGTCTTCTTTTCTGAAACCAAAGTGTAAATTATGGTGTTTGGGGTGAAAAGGGAAGTTATGAGGTGGTAAAGGAGGTAACGGTTAGTGAAGATAGGTTCATGAATGAGTCCCCCCCCCCCAAAAAAAAACCTCCCCCGTTCATTTTCTAGTTCGTCCCCTAATCGGTTGCTGCCAGAATGATGGGTGATGGATGGATCTCGAATGGGAACTTCAAGAGGGATGACTTATGGTGGACTTGATGGCAGTAGCGGTCGAATCAACAGCCGCTAAAGTTTTGATATCCCCTCTCGGATACTTGCGCCATAACCGCATCCAACTATATAGAGACCTGTGTTACTTCCATCTATGATGCTGGCCTGGTCCACTGGGCGATGAGGATCTCCTCCGTCCAGGACTCGCAGTTATGCCCCAGTTACGAAAAAATTTCTGACTTATGCTTCTGCTGTGGGCTAGTCCTCAAACCAGTTTTCACATAAGCCCTTAATTACCCCAGTCCAAGTGGCCGGCGGCATAGCTAAGACGAAATCAATGAATGGCAAACATCCGAGCAGGTTCCCACGTAGGACGATGGACGGGAGCAGTGAGGTGCTTAAGCCCTCATCGATAAATGAATTCTCGATGAAAAAAGTATTTCTCTCTTTCTGAAGGGTGAAGTGAAATTCACCAAAAGACTTCTAGTATAGGCGCTTTTCTATGTGGGCGGTGCTCAAAGTCCGTTACTAAGCAAGTAAAAAAGTTTTATCCGGAGGGTATTCAGCAGTGCGTAGCAATCGAATATTCGTCCCTCGTTGTTTTCGTTTATGATATATTTGCGAGAAAAAAGAATAATACAAATTAGTGTTACAAAATAGTTAATAGTGGGGAAGAAAAGTTGAGCGTTGAACAGAAAGTTATTAGTAACAGTATGAAAAGAAATGGGTCCTCCAGGTACAACCGGAGGTCATATTTTTTTATTTCTATACAAAATTATTTTTATTTTTTATAATAAATTGAATTCTCCAGGACATACTTGAGGTCATATTGTTGAAATTATACAATCATATTTTTCCATGATAGAGAATTATATTTATAAACTGCATTTATTTTAAGATATTGTCATCTTATATACAAATTTCACAAAATCCTTGTGTTTGCTTAGTGATTTTCACTTTTACATAATTTTTCACTCTAATTTCACTCTAACTATTTTGTTTTGTTTTCTAGTTTAAATTGACAATTTTAAAACATCTGATCATATTTAATTGGTTAGTATTAAGTCATATTTTGAACACTTTCTTATTTTTCCGCCTACGAGATTTATTACAAACGTTTCACCTTTCATTTTTTTATCCTATTTTAAACACTTTCTTATTTTTCAGCCTATTAGATTTACTATGAGCGTTTCACTTTTCGTTATTTTGTCCTATTTTAAATACTTTTATACCGTTATAACTGCTTTTTAGATTCATTTCACTAGCCAACAAATTTTAACTTTGTCTCCGCTACTTGAGTAAATGTTGTTGTAACTACTAACTAGATTTGGTGCGCTGATTCCAAATCTGTGCTCAGATTTGTCCTAGCACATAAGGTTCCTGAGTTATGCAACTAGGCTATATAGCTCACTTTGTCACCTTGGATCAATTAATAATATAATTATTACGAGTTTAAGAAGAATGAGACGTTTCTGGGCAAAGGTTTGGAATCGGGGCACCCTATTTGGCATTATGTACGTTCTTTTGCAGACCCAGACAAGATATGTATTACATATAAAAGAGGTAATACTCACCTAATTATAAATTTCTTTGAGATACTGGAATCCATCAGAATCATGGGCCATTGCTTTAACAAAATTCGTGATAAGGCCAAGTTTGATATGAAGTGGTGGAAGGTAGATCTTATGGGGATGTACCAAAGGTATGTGCTTCACATTGTGTCGGCCAACTATGTGTTCTTCACTTTCGGACCATCTTTTGCCAATATAATGATTCCTGTCACCACGGCTGTTCTATAGGCATAAGAAGCACATATTCTTTGTATATCCTAGCTGCAGTCCAAGAAGTAAAGAAATTACCTTTAGATCATCACATATATTCCACTTATGATGCGAGTAATGAACACCTTCCAATATAAACAATTTCATTGAGTCATATGTATCTATCATCCCAACAATTAGTGCGACAGGAATTGAAGTTTTTTTGTTACCATTGTGTAGCAACACAGCTTTGAGGCTAGCAGTGCTTGCATCGATGAATAGTCTTCATTCATCAGGTAAATGCTCGTTTCCTAGCTACTCCATGAGGCCATTAACACTAGTAGAGAAACAAGCACCATCTTCTTCTTTATAGAAGACAGCTAAGGCCTCTTGGCGTTTACGGAAAGTAGATATTTTTGCACCGTCCTCTAGAAGATTCCATTGCTGTAGCCTGGAGCCCAACAGTTCTGCGTTCTCCTTTGACAATGACAAACCATTCAATCTTTCTTGATTTATCAACTGGATCTTCTTTTCCTTAGAATCATCCTCATACATTTCATCGTCATTGTTATCCTCCTCTTCAGGCGATGCAGCATCTTCTTTAACTGCACTAGTTGATGGAGGAACTGGGATTGGCATCTCCATATTATGGGGGACTGGTTTTATAGCTGACTTACAATCTGGATATACAATATTTGACTTGTTCTTATTTGAGAGTCCCGCAATATTTGTCATGCAAAAGTAGCAATCAAAAACAGGATTTGTTGGCTCATGCTACACCATTGGTACAGCAAATGGCATACCCTTCCGTTTGCCATTTAACCACTGTGTGAGCCCCGTATAACAAACAGTACAGGATTTGTGAGGTGCCCAGGGCTTGTTTTGGTCACCAACTTCCCAACCAAAGTAATAATTGTATGCAGTTTTCACTCTTTTAGCTAAATTTTCCCGCTGGTTGCTTGGAGTATATCTTACACAGATATAATAAAAGTTTTCTGAGCTATTTATACATCCTCGCCGATTCATGTTTTCAACTTAGAGTGTATATATCATGTTATATACTTTTGTACAATCTTATTTTATTTACAAATTTATTGAGAGATAAATCTGAAAGAAAAATGTAATTAATCACTGTATGTAAATACCGTTTCAAAACTACTATTATAATGACTACATTTGACAAGGTGATAAGGCAGGAGTGTAACGCAGGAACCAAACACACACAACACATCCTCTCACTACGGTAGCCGAAGCAACACTGCCCATATGTGTAACTAAATCATATGTGTGTAACTAAGGAACCTTATGTGCTAGAACAATTCTGATTACAGATTCTGAATCAGCATACTGGATTTAGTATAAATCACAAGCTAATACCCAAGTAGCAAAATCATTGTTGACTAGTGTTATGAACTCATCACTTAATGTTTTTTAACTTTTTGTTGTTATTATTATGAACCACTAAATATTAATTATTAACCACTATTTATTAAATGTTTTTATTATTAATTCGCTTAATCACTGAAATTCATATTATTATTAACTACTTGCTATTATTCACTTTCACATATTTTTCTACTATTCGAGTTCTGAAGTTTTTTGTCCACTTTTAATTTTCTTATAGGTAGACATGTTGACGGTGTACACGCACGAGTACGGAATGTACATAGCGCGTTCCGTCAAAATTCCTCCTATCTCTTTTGGCAACCATGGTCCTTCGTAGGTCCACTTGTGTTCCCCACGAAGAATTCAATCGAGTAGACTTTCCAGGTCCTCTTTCGGGGGTTTGCATACTGAAGCACCGAAGACCTTGAGGTCCACGTCTTTCGTTTTTTGTCTCTTCTCCTTCTGTTGTTTTCTGCTGTTGTTGTTTGTCGGCTGGTTCTTTTTCATCTTCTTTGTTCGTGTTATTCTGTTATGGGTCGTTTACAAATTGTATTTTCAAGACTTCCTACGAAGGGGGGTTAGGCAAAAAACTTCTTTTTTTTTTCTTAAATCCGTTTTTTTCTGAAGTAGTTGGTTTAATTCTTGAGGGAAAGTGCCCGAGTTGGATAGGTTTGCCAAGTGTGTGTAGATGACTATGGTTATTATCTCTTTACACTCACTTGGCACCACCAGCTTTGGTGCCGTTGTTTCGGCGACTGTGGTTCTGCTGTTTCTGCGTAGTTCTTTGCCTTTGCCTCCTTTTCTTTTTTCGTCTTTTCGCGTTTTGCCCGGATTGCCTATTTGCGGACGGGACACCTCATAGCCAAGGCCCTGTGGTTCCCTGCATAGTTTGCACATCTTGGTTTTTCTGAGGCACACTCCTTCCATCCGTGTCCTGGTCTGGAACAGACAGAGCATGTGACCTCAGTCGCTGTACATTCTCTCGTGGGGTGTTTTTTCTACGGCTAGGCATCTGAAGCAGCTTTCTATTTGGACGTATTTTTTCTGCTTTAATCTGTTCAAGGGCTACTCGGAGGTAGAACCCCAGGAGTCCCTCCTTCATAGCCCTTTGCGCCATTTCAGTACTTGTGAAGATAATTTTGACTATGTTTTTGCCGAACTTTTCCACCTTGGCAATTTTCGCCCATTTCTGGTGCTTAGAAAGCTCGGCCTTGATATCTTCACAGCTGTTGTCCATGAAGAAAGGGTCGAGCTTTCTGAGGATGACTGTTCGATGAACCATGATTTTGTGGGGGATAGAAGCTTCAAGTCCAATCATCCGAAGGGGTTCTTTAGCTTCATTGGACACGATCTTTTCGACGTCCTCAGTAGTCCAACATAATGCTGCCCAGCCGTTGGGAATCTCAATTAGTCTTATGAGGGCTACATTGAGCGCGCCAAAGATAGTTTCCACGACAGTTGGCTGGCTTGGTTTTGTTGTCCCACTGATGCTACGGAGGGGGATCGGTTTGACGTCCAGGGTGGGTGGCTCCAAGGCCCCCTTTGCGTAGCGGTCCTCCTCTCTATTTCTCTTCCATATAATTGTCTCCTTTTCCTCCCGAAAAGAATGTCTGACAAGTGCGTCTTTAGTTTTTACGCTTAACTTTTCCTCCTTTGTCACGACCAGACATGATGAACGCGTGAATCACCCGATCTATCGAAATGGAAATCAGAAATGAAATGGATCTACTGTTGTTTTCGTTATTGTATGACCGCTGGCTTATTTATATACACATATGACTGAACATTACTCTGACCATCCTTTGAGCTCGTCGCTGATTGGTCAGTTTCATGATGAGTCCGGGTAAGTGTGTGGGGAAGTCCAGCGCCGGAAGTTGTTCCTATGCATGTATTTCACGGTAAAGGAGGCAAATGAAAAGATTCATTGCTCGGCCACTTTCTGACTTATGTTGAAAAAGCCAGGGTTGGTATTCAGATATTCTGCCATGGCTATGAATGCTGCTTCCAATGCCTTTATCCTCCTTCTGTTGGATGCATGCGCGACTGCTCTCACTTCCCTCCAGTTGATGCAGTGGTCAGCACCTAGCAAGTGTTCGGTTAGAGCGTTGCTGAACCGCCCTGCCCGAATGTCCTGCTTGTGCTTCCTTACTCTGATGTCTACACCCTTGTGTGTCCCACCTAAAGTAGGCATCGGGTCAGTTGCAGAAGGTTACCTTGTATACCACGGAGTTCCTGTTAGTCTGCGTCGGTTGTTTGGAGTGGCAGATGTTTCCCACTTTGAAACCGGCTCATAGGGAGACTCTGGTAGATGGAGACAGCTTTCTTCCTGCTGCGATGGAGAGTGGACTAGTAGGGGCTGAAATATACTTTTTACTAGGCTTCACTTCCTCTACGGCTGCGGCACGGTGACGGATGTTGATGGCCTTAGTCCTTGCCTTCCTGATGAAGGCCACCGGGTACTCCAGTTTCTGGAAGGAATCTTGGATGTACTTCTCTTCCTGTGAAAGGATTTCTCGGCTGCAGATCCTCCGTGCGCGCAGGAACAACCTGATGACGATGCCCATTTTTGTCCGAGTCGTGGGTCGACAGATAGTGCATAAAGTCATCTTTGTTGGTTGGCTTCCTGTAGACGGAGAATTTCAAATCTTCATCAGCCTGTGCAGTTTAACGTCTGGGGATGGGAGAATGACGTCGTCTCCCTCTTCCTCCGCGGTAAATTTGATGGTAATCTTCATCGTTTCTATTCTAGCGGCCTCACTTAGGCAGATGACTGCTTAAGTACCCCCCCCCCCTCCCGAGCGAACTACTGCCGGGTGTGAGGGACGATTGCCATTCATGTTTCATTCCAACTATGCCGGGCATTTGCACTGCCATGATTGGGGCATTGGCGGAAGCTGGTTAACAATGTCAGAAACTCTTCCGGACAAGGGGCAGACTGCGACCTCCGCTGCTCGTCACAACAGGGGACCCTCCCAAGACCATATAGGGACATGTAACCGTCTCTATATGGTAAGATGCGGTTGCGATTAAAACATCCTCGTGGCAGCGCTGTCAATAAGTCCGCCATACAATCACACCCCCGAGAGGACCCTCCTTTTCCCTCCTGGACTCATTTTATCCATCTGTCATTCATCATAAAAGGCAATTAACCTTTCCATCGAGGCAGCAGCTAAGCGAAGGGGGATAACTTCATCCCCAAGGTAAATAAAAAAAAAACATAAAGGAAACGTAAAAATAAATACTCGCACACAAACCATTAAGTACGTGTAACTACCCCAAGGTAAAACAAAGTATCAGCAGAAAGGAAGATTTGCACCCCCCCCCCCGCCAGTGGGGCTGCAAACAACAAAAATGGCGTCCATCCCCGCCACAAGAGTCTCCCTGAGGACCATAGGTGGGCAGCAAAAGCCGGATCGAGGTAAAGTTTTCGAAATTGTCTTTGGAAAGCTAAAAGTGGCTATCCTTAGACTAATCGAGACCCCAGCATGATACGTCTTCATCTGCGAAAAAGAACTAGACGTTGAAACCCTGACAAAATAAATTAGACAAAGTGTGCTAAAGGAGATAAATCTCCAGCCCAGCAACCCACCTCAGATCCAGGCACATCGAAGCACGGTCTGCAGACAGCTAGACCCTTGGATAGAACAACACTCGAAAGAAGAAATATCAGGATATATAATGCAGAAACAAGCCATGGGCCAAAGTCGTGGAGGTGGTGAAGTTCCAAAACAAACAGGTCAACATAGAATACCGACACGTCTTCAAGATCATCTTCAGCGAGACGCAAATGGAACTTTTCAAATAAAAAGGCTGCTACTCTTCAATGCGAAAATCAGCTGGGAGCAGATTGAGAGGGAGGAATTTACCCCCATTCAAGTATGCTTCCGCTGCTTCAAAATGGAATACCACCCAACTAAAGAGTGCAAAGAAAAGAAATGACCTGTTCAAAGCGCAAGTGGAAAGGCCATGGATGGAGAGATTGTACCGCAAAAACAAAAAGGTGCCCAAACTGCGGACTGAACCACGGGGCTATGGCCATGTCCTGCCCGAGAAAGAAAGAAATCATAAAAAAGAAAAAACAGCGAAAGGAAATCTGAAGAGACGAGGAAGGCAAACACTTCATACGCCCCAGCAACAAAATTGCCCCAGCCAGAATCCCTGAACAACAACAGAAAACCTATATAAAGCTGGAAAATGATAACTCCACAAAGATTCTCACATGCATACTATTTGCACACGTGAGGAACCTTACACAACCATAGACATTCTGAAAAACTGAACCTTATGCTGAAGAAGAACGGCATGTCGGAAATGTGGTTCCCGGACTAGCACTATGTGGGGGGGGGGCCTCTTTCTTATAACTTTATTTGTTTATCAATATCATTCATCTTGTTGATTTTCTGTATTCGTATCTATGTATTATTTCTAGACAGAAGATGCCCCTTCAAACATTGACTCCATTTATCTGACTTAATATTCTTGTAGGCTGAGATTCTTTCTTCTTTAAGCTGGGTTGGCTAAATTCTTGATGTATCTTCCTTTTAACGACGATGTGATGATTCCTTCCAATTTTGATGACGTGATGATTTCTTGAGAGTTGAAATGAGTTGAGACGAGTTAGCCCTTGAAAGTCGTATTTCCTTGAATTCCGTTTTCTTTGAGCGCGTTTATTTCTTGAGTCGATTTCTTGATCCTTCTGGATTAGTTGGTCCTTGAAGAATTCTCCGTTTTCTTCGAGAATTTTTTTCGTAAAAATTTGTGGACTGTATGGGATCGATCTTGGGTCTTTGTATCCCGAGGCAAGCACTCTACCATTACGACACGGCTTAGTCCGTTTTGACTTGTTAATTTATTGGGCTATTTATATTCTCGCGTTGGAAGGATTTTTTTTTCTCTCTCTCTCTCTCTCTCTCTCTGTGATACATCTTCGCACCCCTACAGCACCTATCGTGAGACGTCCTGCAACTGTAGTTACTGCCGAAGGATTCACCACAGGCACCGTCTACCCCATTTCCGACGGAGGAAAAAACTTCAAATGCTGAGACAGTACCGGAGGCCACGCCAGGACCCATAAAATCCGTCAAGAATGACCAGAGGCTGGAGGTACAAAGGCTCCGAAAGCAGCAAGAGAAAAAGCGGCAAGGAGAATTAAACAAGCATAAAGCAATCTCATGTGCTCATTATCCTCAGAATCTGATGCTTAGGAAGTCAAACTCAAAGCTCCTAAGAGCTCCGTAAGATCAAGGAGTAGGACGAAAACCACGAAGAGTACTTACAAGTACGACGGAGAGGAGATCGACCTTAAGGTCTATACGACGGAACGGGTACCATTCCTAGAAAGATCTTCCTTCACGGAGATTTACCATGGAATCCGAGAAAATAAATACAAATGGACCTATAGAGGGCTCTTGAAGGTTACCCTAATTATGGGGGGACCTTGAACGTTCTCGTGAGGACAACCCAAGAGCCTTGGAAGCGGGACGCTAGTTACCAGTAATGGTGATAGATTACCGAGTTATCACGTAATCTTTTGGCAAAGATTCCGGTTGATACAGATGCGCCGGTTGGTTTGCGTTGCCCTTCCTTATTTCCCAACAGAGTGATTTGTTGATTGCTATGGGGTGCCCTAAGCCGATGGGCGGTCTTATTCTAGCGACAGGTCAAATAGGCTGGAGGATGGGGATAGACCACACTAGGGTAGAACACCGGTATTTTGGGAGTTATGTAATCGCGAGGAATTATGATTAACGAGGAGAATGCGCAACAGTTGTTTTCTCGATTAATAAGGCCTTGAGGCAGGGAGAATGAGGAACGTCAGGATATTGAAGTCACCGAAGCAAAGATAGAATTATTATTGAACTAGATCTTATTGCACTTTACAAACGTTCTTTAATTAAGTTTTAAGTTCTAAGTTATGGCATAAATTAAGTTCGAGGTCAAGTGCGGGCAAAGTCTAAAGGAGGCCGGACGAATGGAGCCTTTAAGAGTTGCACCTTAATGTCGGCGTTATGTACACGACTATATACAAAGATGAATTACGCAAATCCGAGAGATCGGACTGAACGATATATAACGCGATATATTGCTATATAAAACAGCAATCTTTATTCTAATATTTCTGGCTTCACACAGTTATACATTCAATTTAAGCCACGCCCTACAAGTTCCCCGTCTAAATAAGCCACACCTCCATCTTATGTACCAGCCTGTTGATTTGTCGGTATTAACATAACTTGACTTTTGATTGGCTACTGCCGAACATATCGATAAGGAAGGCACTCCGACTATTGCGGGGATAAGATCACCGATCTCCTCACTCAAGCAGACGAGAAATGCGTCCCCAAAATCTCTTACAAAATGATTCCACAACCTCGGTGGAAGGATGAAATGAGGGATATGGCCAGGGAGAACAGAGAAATCTATGAAGAAATCTGCAGAACATGCCCAAACATGGAAAGGACAGACATAATGAGGCAGCTAAGCGAAGAACTATAAACATTATCGTTGAAAAGCAAAGAGAAACCTTGGACGATATCATAAGCAGAGTAGACAGGGAAAGCAGGCCCGTAAATATTTCGAATAACATCCGAAAACTTAGGGGATTGCCTCCCAGTCCCAGAACACGAGTCAAAGAAGGCGAGAATATCATAGAGGATCCGTAATCTCCCGAAAGAAGATTTAGAAAACACTGGAAAGAGATCTTTGCGATATCACCTAGGGAAAACGCTGACTTCGACCAGGGCTTCGAAGACCTCGGAACGATGATACATAGAAGCCACCCACACCCGCAAGTATCTAGAAGAAGAGAGATGATTAACCATGGGCGCCCTATCACTATTGAAGAGACCAAAACACCATAAAGTCCTTCAAACAAAGGGCACCCGGCTGATCTGGACTCACGAAGATCAAACTTCGTGAATGCCCAACGGCAAATTATTCAGGGCCTGGTGAAGACTATGAACGCAGCCCTGAATACAGACTACTTCCCAAACGGGTACAAGATGGCTAAAATCATCTTCATTCCGAAAGGGAAACAAGCCCCCAGACCAAGTGGCTAATTGCCACCCAAACTCTATCCTCGGGATGCCCGGCAAGATCTTTAAGAAGATTATAGCCGATCGATTACAAGCTCAACTGAACGAACTAGGAGCTCACAACCCGCAATAACATGGGTTCCGCCCAAAAAGGGGCACAAACACGGCTGTGGTGCTCCTAACGGAAAAGATCGAATATTTCCTAGTGAAGGGTTACTAAACCTTCGATAAGGTTTAGCTGGAATGACTCCAATACAAGATCCTAGGCCTCCAGCTAAATCCGGTCCTGGAAAGAATCCTCTGTGACTTCGTCATGGACAGAAGTGAGCGTCTCATGATAGAAGAATACAAAGGACCAGAGTTCGAACTCAAAGCGGGCGTTCCCCGGGCAAGCTTTCTGAGCCCTCTGCTCTACCTGGTCTTCACCATCGACCTCCTTACTCCGATACACAGGGACACGATATCTGCAATTCGGAGAGAACATCACGAAAATCGTCCCTAGTACGGAGAGGAAAGCAAGGGCACAGGCGGCTCGTACTTAGGCAGAAATCTCTAATATTAACCAATACAAGAGGCGATGGAAGATTCGAACTAACAGGGACTAGTTCAAGATCCTCCAGCTGAGCCGAAAGTTGAAGTGGCCCATCATAATAGATGGAAGGAGATATGGTTACTTTGAAGGGGTGCGAAGATGTATCAGAGAAAAATTCCTTCCAACTCAATAATATAAATAGCCGATTAAATTACCAACTCATAACGGACTAAGCCGTGGCGTAATGGCTAGAGCATTGGCGTTTAAATCTACTGGTACCGCGTTCGAAACTCACTAGTCCAAAACCTTTTACGAAGAAAACGGAAGTCAAGGAAAACGCTAGAAAAACCAACTCAAGAAGACTCAAGATAAATGGATCGCCTCAAGAAAGAAAAACTGAAGAAAACGACTTCTGGGACGAACTCATCAAGATGCACGAAGGAATCATCAACTCAAGATAAATGCGATAAAAAGAAGATGCATCAAGAAAGGAAGGATACGAAGATCAAGAACCAACCCAGCCAAGCAGAATACGCAACTCAAGAAAGAATACTTAAGTCAAATGGAAGACAAATGTTTGAAGGGGCAACTTAAAGATAAAAAAAAGGATTTTCGTTCAAGAATGAATAAATATATACGATAAAGAGAAAATCAAGATGAAGAATAATATTGATAATTAAATACCAATATAATAAAATGCCCCCCCCCCATAACTTCGCCGAAGGCCCCATCCTAGGCCTAAAAATCTCCGACCATGGATACTCGATGCACTACAAGGAGAGGCAGAATCTGGCGAAGAGAGAAATCTCTAAGCTGCACAGTTTTAGAAACCTTAGCTCGGCCAACATCAGGAAAATATACCTGATGTTCATTCAGGCTAGGCTCATCTACCCTGCAGTAGTGACTCAAGTGGCCCGTAGGCCCTCTTTAAGGAGGCTCCAGCGAGTGCAGAACTCTGCATCCCTATGCATTAGAAAAACAGGAGCGACCATCTACGGCAAAGGGACCTGCACCGCAGACAACGTCTGGAGCCCATTAATATCGCAACGCAGAAATTGGGCAAAAAGGTCTGGTCAACATTGTCATATGATGTCATCCCGAAACTAAGGACAACAGATGGCAATATAAAGATCCCTGCCAGATTGCGAGAGAAAGTCGCACACAATCGATTATTCTGATACAAGCGGCACAATAATAGTAGAACAAAATGAGACAACATTTCTGTTATAAACTAACGAAAGAATTAGAACCAACACGAATACGAGGTGAACTGCTGAACTCGACCGCCTATAAAGGCTTGAAAGCTCAAAATTTAACACGGAATAAATAAACAAATCTAAGAAGACAAACACAAGTAAGAAGAATACAAAAATTACAGAAAAGAACAAACAAAAACACAAAATAAAACAAAAAAGGAAAAATCAAAAACCATGCGTAAATAAATGCCTGCAAGGCCCTCTAAACCACCTGCGCTGACGTGGTGTCCACTCATGCCGGGATCGAACCAGATACCACGACGTTGAAAACCAACACCGTATCCACTTGGCTAGCAAAAGCTCTCTAACTGCTCACTTGCGAACTTCAGCCTTTGGTGAGTGACTGTCGTCTGGGCAACTTCAGTTTGATGCGTGTTATTGCATATGCGCGAACCTCCTCCCGCTCTGATACATTTTCTTCCTTCGAAGGTTGGTCCCAGAGAGGCTATGTCCTTCTCGGGGCGAGGATGGTCAGTCCTAGGGACATTAGGATTCCCCAGGTGCTGCAAACCAGACTTTTAATATACGCCTCCTCCCCTCTATTACTTTCTTTTACTGACCTTTATTTCCCCTCTTCTTTCACCTAACTAGTGGCCTTAACGTTTACCTGGCCTCTGCATGTTTTATTATCAGACTGATTCTAAATTGTTCTTTTATGAAGGTAGAAAGAGTTTGGGCATCTCCACCGCCTTTGTCTGCCGATGTCCAAAGAGAAACCCATCAGTGCTCCCTTTTCTCCGCGCGTAGGAGAACTCGGGCAGCCTCTTCGGTCTATAAAGATGGTGTGATGGATTCGTATCCATTCTCCAAGAGGACATACCGGACTTAACTGAATCTAGAGTTGCAGTAGTGCCGGGCCCTTGCAGGCCTCCGTGGTGGGAAGTCCCAAGGAAGAATGTGAAGTTATTTCAATTTGCAATGGCTAGCCATAAACATAAAACTTCACCTTCTAGTAAGGGATCTCGTGCTAAACCTTCTTTAGCCCCCACCCCCACCCCCTTTCAGCCATCCCTCGCTCGTTGGATTCCTATGCCAACACCGTAGACCCAGATTTATATTATCACCCGCTTTCTGGTCATGAGTTCGTTATCTGACACCACGCTAGAAGTGGTCAAGAGGTAGTGGTGATATAGAAGTCTGGTGTCATCTCACTCTCAACATAATCTTGTGCGAAATCCGTTTTCGATAGCCGAAGTTTCCGTAACCGTTTCGACCTGTTCACGTCTGAATTTTGTCAAAGGTGTCGTCGGTTCAAACGAACCAAGGAACAACGACCTCAGCCGTCTTCAGAGCAATCTTAGTAGCCAACGCGTCACCCATGTACACAGGGTGACTAAAACATTAGGCTCCACTAGAGTCCCAACTGCCATACTGATTTTAACATTCGAACGATAAGAACTGCCGCAGTATATTAAAGCTGGCTACCTTCGTGTCCCGGTAAGCCCCTATGTCGAACTACCCAGACGCTGCTTCAATTGTAATCAATTTGGACAGTTGGTCGGGCCTGTCAGCACTCGTGTTCCGGCGTGAATTGTAGTTCTGATTACCATGGCCCTGAATGCACCAAAACACCGTGCTGTGCCAACTGCGGTGGTGCCCACAGTGCTGCGTCAAAAATCTGCCCAATATTCTTATATGAAAAGGAGGTCGTCGCTTTGTACGACTCTCTGCTTCCTGACATGAGATGCTCGCCAACGTGCTCGAGCACAAACCTCACTTCTTGGCTGTCTCTTCTCAGACGTTTCGTGTGACGCTGTAGGAAACAGACCATTACGTTTGAGTTCTAACACGCTTGAAACATCTCAGTGTCAGAAGCATTCACGATATACCGTCGAAGCATCGCTCTCACACCGAGATACCTAATGTTGCCCCTCTCTCTCCAGCCGCTCTAGCCGGGACCAACACACATGGTGACACACTTTAAGACATCAACATTATCTGAAAGAATCTTCCATATCGTTCAGTAAAGGTTCTTCTACCCGGCTCCGGGACCGAAAACCCCATCGTAAAAGGAAGGATACGAGGGTCATCGGCCAGCTTCTGGAGTTGAGTTGGTCGAGCCTAGAGAATCTTCAATCGGCTCTTCTCTTGTTGCTAAGTATTCTCTGCCCTCAAGCCCGTCCCGCCCTTCACAGGACTTAGGCCCCTTACCGGTCCAAACGGTAGCAGAAATCCAACCAGTTCTTTGTACTTTCTCCAGATCGCCTGCTACACACACTCACCCTCCTACTCATGATCCAATGGAAGCAGATGATATTCCAACATCACCAGCTGCGGTTGTTGGATCAACTCCTCCCGTGAGGGGCACTGTGATTTGCTTTCCTAGCCAGCGTGCTGACGGGACTCAGAGCCCCCTCCCGGTCCCAGTTTAGCCACTTCTTCTTTCTGACACCCCGTGTACTGACCCTTCTTCCTCACTTTCCCTAAAACTACTCCCACAACTTTCTCCGGTCTGCCTCTAATTTCACAGGGCAGACGCCGACCAGCTTTCTCTCACCCAACCATTCCGGATCGGGGCTGAGAGGATAGGGGACAATGTCCCCATAGCCCTCATCTCTCGTTTGGGGTGGTGGGTTTGTAACAACCTGCTTCACCTTCACCCCCACCCACACCTTCCTCACATACCATTTCTCTCTCCTTTCACGGTCTACCAATTTTGCGCCAGGTCCAAGGTGGATTCGCCATGCAGAAGGGCTGTCTGGCCTCAGGGCGGGAGGAGTATCCCTAAATGGCTGCAGTTTAGGGGCGCACGATAGGACGCGCTGTTTCGGGCTACAATTTGGGCCTTATGACGTCAGACGTCAAAAGGCAAAGGCTCTCATTTCGAAAGTAACTAAAAATGTTAATTTTTTGTCGAAAATAGCCTAAAGTAAGCGACACAATCGTCTTTATTATTTCGATAAACGTGCAGAGCCGATAGCACGTTTATCAAAATAACAAAGACAATAGCGTCGCCTAATTTAGGCTATTGCCGCCAAAAATGAACATTTTTTTAGTTACTTTGGAAATAGATTTCAGCCGAAATCTATCGGGACCAAGTTGATTTTATGTTTCATTCAAATGCGCAGAAACTATTTGTTAAAAAAAAAAACGTGAGAACATTATTCTATAAACAATTACGATTATATACTAGGGGGCTGGGCCCCTCAGACCCCCCCCCCCGATTGATTGAAATCTCAGGGTCATCGCAGGGCGATCTCCTTCACGAGCCGTAACTCGAAATTAGTAAAAAAAAAGTGAAACATATTAGAACATGGACGAAATATTATGCGGCCAGGACCGGGCAACAGTGGAGGCGAGCGCGTGACGCAGATCTTCAGGTTTAACCTAGCTCCAACTTTCACTATTATAATTGAGTGGCGCTTCTTTTAAATGAGACCACAATCTATAGAAAAGTCTAGTAAATTGACCGAAGAATTAATACAAGTCGTATTGAAGTCGAACAAACCCCATTCGCAGGTATCGCGCTCTCTTAACTGCTCTGTTCAGGTTGCCAATGTTTGAAATAAGGTTGAATTAAGTGTTGCCAGTGTGTGAAATTAATGGTCTAGTTTCACAAAAATAGTTAAACGAAACATACAAAGTTTAATACATTAGTAATTATAAAGAAATCATTGCATTACTATATAATATAATTAAGTAGAACTGCAGGCATTTACTAAATAATAAAGAAGAAAGGAAAAAACAACAAAAACCAATACAACGCCGTGATTGGTCCCCTTTGAAACTACTGTCCGATGTCATAAGGCCTAGATTGTAGCCCAAAATTGTAGCCCAGAAACAGCGCCCCTAAACTGAAGTATTACCGTTTTGCCGGCTCCGTGTTCACCCCTCGCAGAGCGGGCTATTGCGTGAGGCGATCAGCGTTTGGCTTCCGTGAAAACAATAGGGTCACAATGCCCAATGATGTGACTTTTCATTCCCCAAATTCTCCCTTTACCTTCCCTTCTAGCATCGTTGGAGCTGCCGTCGGAGGCTTACTCATCTCATATGCCTACGGGTGTTGGGGACCCCTTCACCCTCTTCTCCGAAGTCGCCCTTGTGCGACTCGCTTATCAGCAGCAGTCCCCCTTTTACTTTGCGAGTGGAATGCCAAGAGAGCAGGTAGGCGGCCCATAATTGACTGCTCCCACCCGACTAGATAGGGCCAACCCCCGTAAGGGACCAAGGAATGGCAGGGCCCTTCGGTCCGTGCCCCTTAATGGCCTGCTTGCGTGCCTGGCTAGTTTGCAAGGGGTCATTGTACCTGCCCCCCCCTCTCTTCCCCGATGGATGCCGGTTCGCTGGCCAAAGACGAGACGAGTAAAGGTACCTCGAATGGGATGGAAGATTTAGTGTAGAGAAGAGGTACCTCAGATTTTTGGAAGATATCGCGTTTTGAAAAACAAAGGACCGCATTTATAATAGGCCTTTTCGGAAAGGCTTCTCGATGAGATTTCTTCGTACTGGTTCTCTCTCGTTTTTTTTTCCTAATACCTTTTGGAGTAACAACACGGAAGATATCCGGATGTATATTTAGTGCGTCATGGGTAAATCTGAGGAAGAGGAAGACGAACCAGCTGCTGCCATGCAGGTAAATCATGCGCCGGCAGCTAAGCAACCCCTGGAGGTGGAGGCCGTCTCTGACCATCAACCACCCACCTCAAAATCTGCCAGGAATGCAAACCAGCCCCCACCACAGCCGGTAAGGGTAAATTACCATGATGGTGACCAGCCAAGAGAGGGTGGACCAGGTGAGGAACAGGCAAATGTAAAAATTTACATCAAGTCCACCGAAGGTAAGATGCTGACCGCCCACCCAACAGCCCTGACCAGGGCCCTCAATGAATGCCCCCTGGGGAAGTACATACTACAACACCGTGTCAGGAAGCTGGGCACCGGCCAGGCTATACGGATGGAGGTGACCCATAATGGCCTGAACAAGCTGGCATGCAGACTAGAAGATACCACCACCCTTGGCCCATGGAGGGTGCAGTGCTGGGAGTCCAGAGGCCTCAAGCCTGACTTGCTGTATGGTAAGGTGGGACCGTTCAGCCCCAGTACACTGCCGAGAACCTGGCCAAAGAATTTGACTTCCTTGACCATGTTGGTGTCAATCTCAAGGAGGTCCTACCCCTACCACCGCGAGCAGATGGGTCCAGATTCTTCAGGCTGGCCTTCCAGGGCACTCAGCTTCCCAGGCAAATAACACTGGGGCACCAAGTGAAGAATGTGACCGAATTCAAATTACCAGCCCTCCGGTGCCGCAGATGCTATTAGTTTGGCCATGGAGCACTAGATTGCAGGTACAAAGTGAGGTGCAATAACTGCAGTGGCTACCATCCCTTCAAGACTCCAGAGGGGAATCAGTGCATGAACACCCCATACTGTTACTTCTGCCGGGAAGATCACCGTTTATTAAGCAAGAACTGTCCATCACTGCTGAAGGCAGAAGAGATTAATGAACACTGCAGACAACAAAAAGTGAACACAGAGGACACAAACACAAAACTCAAACAAATTAGACCAAAGCCCATTTCCCCAACACACAATCTAACACCAGTACACGTACCCAAAGAACTTGCATCCTTCCTCCTGCTGCACCGAACAAAGTGCCTCCCACTTTGATTCTAAATAATTCCTTTGCTATCCTTAATGACATGATAGATGAGGATCAGTACACACGCGAGGTAGATGCCACAACCTCTCAGTGCACTGACACCCACACTCACCGCCACATCTAAGCACACCGCTGTTTTACAGGCAACACACTGGCCTGCTAGTACATTCTCTCCAGCGCACACCATCCGTTTGCTGACATTAAGGTCCACCCCACACCTACCACTAGGAAAAGTGAACAACCCACATCAAACATATGCTGAAAATGTTACAGGAACTAAACCTAGGACCAGTCCCGCACCCCAAATGCTGGAGAAGACAGGCAACTCGGCAGACATCGACTAGTGGTCACTGGTCCCTTCACTTATCAACATATTCCGAAAAGGCTATTCACTCTACCAACAAGGCTGCTCCATATTATCAATCCTACGCCATCTCATCCCTGCCCTTCTTGCTATCTTCACCCAGTAATCATGGCATATCAGCAAAACACCATCATATTCTGGAATGCTCGCTCACTTCCCTGCAAGCTGGCAGATGTCAAACTGCAGGCAAAACGGTGCCGACCACTACTAATAGGAATTTGTGAGACATGGCTCCAACAACACCTCACTATATCATTCCAGGGCTACAACATCCATAGGAAGGACCGTCAAAACAGGCAGGGGGGAGGGCTTGTCCTACTTACCCACAAGAAGATGTCATGTGCAGAATTCCCACTTCAGCAATTCCTGGGTGGGACACTTGAAACCATGGAAGTGCAAATATCTTTGAACAGGAGATGGGCCACCATATTTATATGTTATAACCCATGCACCCATGTAACAGAAGCAGAACTCACTCACTACTTCAACCAGCTAACCCCACCAACATTAGTCATGGCGGACTTCAATGCAAGACACCCACACTGGCAATCAGGTATTCCTCGAAGCACCATAAACCCCACGGGTCATTTCCTCTTTAAATCACTGCTCACCTTACCACTAACCCTCCTCACTCCTCCAGGCCTACCCACAAGGATTGATCCGTTCAAGGGCACCCACTCTACCCTAGACCTCTGCCAGGGAAGTGTGCTATTCAGTGATGCAGAAGTTGAAGTAGGTCCATACATGGGTAGTGACCACCTCCCAGTGTTCATCCATCTAGGAGGCAATGCCCCCACACCAATCTCCCTGAGACCACGCTGGCTCTTAAATACAGGAAAATGGGAAGCTTTTAATGCAGATGCCGCCGCAATACAAACTCCCACATCCCTAAACACTTGGAGCATGGCAGCTGACCTAACAACACAGCTGACTGAAATAGGCCACAAACACTTCAAAAAGTCAAACGGTACATACGACCCCCATCCTCGAGTCCCCTAGTGGAACAAACTCTATGAGACAGCGGTACATGATCAGCGAAAAGCCTGGAGGAAGTGTCCCTGCCTACAGCACCAAATCACATATCGCAGACTCGACACGGTCAAGAGAGAAAACAATAGCCCATTCAAAAAAGGCCTCATGGATCACCCATTGTTCATCCCTATCCTTCTGTAGCAGTCCAGCTCAAACATTTAAATTCATCCGTGCCATGTCTGGTCAACCCACCCCTTCCTCTCTCCCCCTAAGAGTTCCAGACACAAGAGTACTACATCCATCTGAACAAGCGGAACTACTGGCTGCACACTACAACACCATCTATGGCCTCCCAGACCCTGTTGTTTTCTTGGCTCCACCCCTAACACCAGAAATTCTGCATGCCTCAACAAGCATGTCATCTCCACTCACCCTCCACAAACTGGACTGTGCAATAAAGAACCTGAAAAATGGGAAGGCAGTGGGGTCAGACCAAGTGCCTAACAAGTTCATCACCAACCTTCCCAACACAGCACGTGCCCAGCTCCTCACACTTTTCAACCAAATCTGGACTTCAGGAACATTCCCAACACTGTGGAAGCATGCAATGCTGATCCCCATACCAAAGGCAGGCAAGGATCCAAAGCTCCCCAACTCCTACAGGCCCATCAGTCTTCTCTCATGTCTGGGCAAGTTGATGGAGAGGCTGATCAACACTCGTCTTACCTGGTGGCTGGAACACAACAACCTTCTTCCAGTATACCAGTTTGGTTTCCGCCCTCAGAGAGGCACAGAGGATCTCCTCCTCATCATGGAACATAACATCAGGAGAGCCTACCAGACCCGAACCGTCCTCCTCACAGTTTTCATCAACCTGCAGGGAGCGTTTGACACAGCATCGCATGGAGGAATACTTCAGAAACTGTCAATAATGGGATTGAATGGTGCCCCCCTAAGATGGTTCCAGGACTTCCTTACCCTCAGGACATTTTCAGTTGCCATGGGAAACAGTTTCTCTTCACCACACCCACTCCAGCGTGGCATACCACAAGGATCAGTCCTGAGCCCCACACTCTTTAACATCCTGATGAGAGACATCCCAACATCACAGTCCACCCTGTTAGTCTATGCAGATAACATCACCATACTGCACAGAGCTGACACACTCCTACAGGCACAAGAGGGGTTGCAAGAAACAATAAACCTGTTACACCAGTGGACAACACAATGGGACCTGAAGATAAATCCACAGAAAAGCCACCTCATGTGTTTCACAAAGAAGAGGATTCCCCAGCTACCAACAATCACCATAGAAAGGGCAGCCATCCCATATGTCACATCACATGGTCTCTTAGGCCTAGTTTTTGACAGCCCCATCCTGACCTTCAAGCAGCACATCACATACCTCCGCACTGCCTGCCTCAAGCACATGGACATCATGAAGTGGGTCTCGGGGATCAGCTGGGGAGCTGACAGGGATACACTCCTCATGCCGTATAGAACCTTTATTCTCAGCAAATTACAATATGTGGCGGCCATTTATGGATCTGCTTCACCTACCACCCTAAAAAAGCTGGATACTGTGCAGAACACTGCACTGAGGATAGCTCTTGGGGCATTTATATCCACACCCATCCCCTGCCTCCACGTGGAAACAGGACTCCTGCCACTGGACCACACCCGCCATGTGAAAATGTGCAACACAGTCTACAAGGCATCCACAGCTCCACCCAGTGACCACAATACTCAATGATGCCCTGAAGTCTCCAGGAGTTGGCCCCGTCAAGAACCTTTCCCTGATTGAAAAAACACTCTCAATCCTTGAAGATGCCTCACTCCCTCTGCCCCACATACCAGGCTCAAACTCGGCTGTCTCACCAATTCCACCACAGTACGATCTTGCATCCCAAATCTCCCTCCACCTAGACCTCAAGTTCCATAAGGGAATGGACCCACCCCAACTTGCCCAGCAACTTTTCCTCAACAGGCACAATGAGCTGTACTCCTCACACACCCCAGTTTTTACAGACGGATCCCACTCACCAGAAAAGGGCATTTCATCATCAGCAGGCTACTTCCCCATCTCCAAACTTTGCAGAACCTGGAGCCTACCACCGAGCCACTCTAATATAGCCGCGGAACTCCATGCCATCCTGTGTGTCCTGGACAACATCAACCTTATAACATCTGACAAGGTGGTGATCTACACTGACTCCCAAACTAGTCTGGCACTAATTACCAATAGGCTCACCCGCACCTACACTACCCTGGTGCACAAGATACAGGGCACAACTACACCACCTCAAAAAAGGAGGATGGCAGATCACACTACATTGGGTTCCGTCATATGTTGGAATTCAGGGAAACAAAATTGTTGATCAAGCCACAAGGGAGGCGGTGCCACACACAGAGGAACCTCTCCAACTTGAATACCATGATGCCCAAACCCTTACCAGGAAAGAGATCAAGAAGAAGTGGGACACTGAACTTAGACCTGTGCTACAAGAAACCAGCCTTGGACAAATCCGCAGCGACACCTCCCCTGCACCATGGAGCCGCCACAAGCACCGTCGCCTGGATGTGGCCCTATACCGCCTGAAGACTGGACACTGTGGCCTGAACAGGCACAGGTACAAACTTTGCCTGATGGACTCCCCATACTGCAGGTGGTGCCAGAATCAGGAGGAGACAGTGGAACACTTCCTGCTACACTGCCATCGCTTCTACACCCTCTGTATTACACTGAGGGCCCTCCTATCAAGACTGGGAATCCGTCAGCTAACCTTGGCAATCTTGCTAGATGGAACAGGTTTAGACCCCCGCCCCCCATCCGTCAACAAATCCTCAATGAGACAGCAAAATTCATCACCAACAGCGGGCAGCTCTCAAGAATATGAGCAATAAACTTAAGTCACAACTATTACTAATTAAGTACCATCTAAAATAACTTGACCAAGTAACCTACATGCAACAAACTACTTGCAGCAGGGCTCATGTGACTACCATCCAAGCAGCCCAAATCAACAACAACAACAACCTCGAATGGGATCTGTGATGTCTTGGGGAGGGATGGCTGCCTGGAATCCCCCTTCCTCTGGTCTGTGAGGTGACTCAGCCTCAGCCGGTAGGATATTCCAATGGGGTCGAACCCAGGCTCAAAGCCAAGCACAGAACCCGAGTCCACGCCTGTGTAAGCTCCTCTTCAGATGGCTTGGCTCCATGAGACCTCGCAAGGAGAGGAGGGATATTCTTTCCCGGCTGGTGCCCCTACGACAACCCAGAGAATGATCTTTCTGAGGCCGGTCCATCTGGTGTAAGGGCTCCTGGCAGGGGATGGGAGAAGCTGGTTCATTCCAGACCCTCCTCTCTCTCAAAAAAAAGGAAAAGAAACCATAAGACTAAAAACACTAAGGGCTCCTCTCCCTCTGCGGGAGCCATGGGAACGGACTGGGTTGCTGCCATTTTGGTATGCAACCATGCCAAGATCGGTACTTCCAGCCCTGGTGCTCGCACAGTTGGGGAGTCCCAGACAAATACCCAAAGTGCGCAGAGCCTTGATTACGTCAAGGCCACTCATTCAGAGGTTACCTGGGGTTTTCAAGCCCCCTGGCTTCAAAATATTTCTAGTTATTCATCCAGCGATGGCAGCATGTTGGCCATGGACAACAGGTTCCATCAGAGAAGAGCACTAGCTAGCCTTATTGGTAGAGAGCCAAAGGTGACCTGTTTCTTGGACCAGAGCCATTTGGCGAATGTGTCGGACACTTGATGTCACACCAGTGAGTGTGACGCCGCACTCTACCATGAACTTCACGAAAGTAGTGGTTTATGCAAGGGAACTCTTTAACTACTCCATAGATGACATCACCATAGAGCCAGGAGCTTTATTTGTGGAGGGTGGGGGCCACTCCCCCTCTTCCCACAAGACACTGATGTACCCTCCAAGACTTGGCTTGCCCAACCAAGCATTTGAAATAATAAAAATAGTAAACAGTAAAGTTCACTCCATCGTGTGTGTTTGTGATGAGGGAGTGTCTGGTTGAAACAAACAAGACTTGATTGCGTTCCAGCTTGTACGAGCGCATGGGACATGGTGAGGTAGATGTACAGCCTCATTTGTCTGCCAGGTCTGTTTATGTATAGTACACTGGCCTACCACCATGAAGCTATCACAGCAAAGTATTGCTAGCTTTTTTACCAAAAAGAAGAAAGAATCTGAGATTGTGAAATAAGTTCAGCAGGACCCCGAAAAAGAAAGTATCAACCAGCCTAATTCTAATCCTAAGGAGGGGCATAGCTACTTCTGCTACTCCATCAGGGATATTCAGCAAGAGCGAGATGTAAGTTTCATTAAGTTAATAATTATTACTATAGTACTTCTACTTATATACTGTAATATAAATAGAGAGAGAGGGGATTATAAACAAATAGCTAAGCAGAGATAAATCCATATATGGTCAATATAACTTATTCATAGTTTTGTTATTTACTTTTTTAACATACATCAATAGGCCTAGTTCTAGATACAATAGTTACTATTCAGGTGGGGGAGAACCAATAGTTTTTTTTTTATTTACGCAAGGCCCCTTCCCTAGCTGGGGGTAGCCTAATCAGACAGCAAGACAAATACTCACTAACATACACCTTGGCCTCCAGGTCCAGAAATCTAGCCTGCCAGACTACAGCAGCAGAAGGAGGGCTATCCACTGCTAGTGTCGTAATTTGTCAGAGGTACAGCCGATGCAATGCAAATTTCTGTGCACCTCGTCATATGGCTGTCTAAACTCCTCGGACCAGCTAGACTCATAACTGGGTCTATCTGATCCGAGGTATCAACCTCAAGGATGCGTCATTTAACAATTGTTCACAAACATTCTCCATGCATCCCTGTCTTGGTATATGAGTTTAGCACGATCCATACTGATTCCTCTCTTTTGTACAGCATCCTTCACCCCATTTAGCCATCCCATAGGAGGTCTACCCCATCCTTGCACACCACTCACACTTGAGTCATACAGTCGTTTCACCAACCTTTCATTGTTCATTCTTTCTACATGACCATACCAGCTCAACACTCTTTTATCGACTCTCTCATCTAATTTCACATTTAATCCCATTCTCGCTCGAATGTCCTCATTCCTAATTCGATCCCATCTAGATACACCACACATACCTCTCAGACACTTCATCTCCATCACATTCAATTTCTGACAATCACTCCCCTTCAGTCCCCAACACTCACTACCATACAAAACAGTTGGGACAACTATATTCTCAGACAGAACTTTCTTTATCCCAACTCCTAAACTCCTCTCTCGCAAAATACTTTTCATAGCACCAACTGTTATTATTTCCCTAACTGACTAAAAACATGTCCGACCCCCACTATTGGCCAGGGCTGTGTGTGCAAAATATCTCGTGAATGGAAGGACCAATTTTCATGAAACTTTGCGGAACTTGCAGGTTTTTTATTTTCACTATGAGCTCTACTGGTAATCTGCAAGTTTTTACTTATGTTGCAAGAAGCCTCTTCTACTTCCTGCATGTGTCCCTGATAGTTGTACTTATGGACTGAATGTCAGTACATCAGAAATTGAAAATCCCATCTAGGCCCATCTTAAGGTTTTTCTTCTAAGGAAGAACAGAAAGTTTAATGTAGGGTACTACAAAAGGTATGACTCGTGGTGGTGATGGTGACCCCATCCCTAGTGCAACAGTGGGTCAGGGACCCTCACACCCATTCCAGGCCCCATCACAGCTCCCTGGGCCATCGCAGGAGCAGACCCGCCACCTCCCGGGGTCTCTCCCAGAGATCCACCAGGCCCAGGTCTGTGTGTATCTGTGGGCAGTTGAAGAGATTGGTGATGTGTATCTGCGTTAAACATTTGGGGCAGTTTGGTGTTGTATGGGTGGGGGGAGATATTTTGTGCATGCATGATGTCAGGAGGGCTGATTTGTTTGTTCATATCTGTGCTAGTGTTCTGATCTGCTTTGTGAGTGTTTGTTCTGAATTGTGTATGGTTGCACTTAGTATTTTGTTGCGGGTTCTGTTTGTCAAGTATTGTTGTGTGATCTGAGAATGGATTGTTTTCATGTTTTGCTTGATTGTGTCTTCTGTTGTTGTGTTAGGATCTGTGTCTAAGTTGGTGGTGTAGTTGTTGTTATCGAAAATGGTCTGTTTATTTGTGTCAGTGATTGGGAGGTTGTCTGGTGATGTGGTGGAGTGGATGATTTGGATGTTGTGTTTTCTGCCTGAGTTGTGATGCATGTAGTTTTAGGTAATTTTTGATTGGTATGATGTTCGTTTCGTTGTGTAGATGTTGGGTGTTTGTGTCAAGAGTGCATCCTGTGGCAGTGTAGAGGGCTGTGTTTTGTATTATCTGTAGTTTTTTGATGTTGGTTTCTGAAATGATTGGAGACCAGATTGTGTTGGCATATTTTAGTGCTGGTCTTGTGATTGTCCTGTATGTGTTAATGAGTGTTTCCTTGGTTTCCCCCCAGTGTGTACTTGAGTGCCTCGATGACTGAGTGTTTTCGTGGCCTTGACTATTGTGTTTTGTATATGTTTTGAGTATGTGAGTTTGGGGTCAAAAGTGAGGCCAAGGATCTTCGGTTCTTTTGTGATGGATAGTGGTTTGTTTTCTATGTTTAGATTTAGGGGGTTGTGTTGTATTCTGCAGGGTCATTGTTTTGGTGGCGATTAGCTTTAGTGAGTTTTCTATTGACATAATTTCATAATTTCACGGATGACAAAAGCCACAAGGGCCTATCAAAGGTCATCCACATCCATCAAAACCCACCCACAAAAAGTACCATCACCAGGGGAAGACAAAATCAAAGTCCCCCACAATATAATATAACAGATGACAAAAGCCACAAGGGCTCATCATAGGTCATCCGAGTCAAATGGCCTCTTTTTTAAGGCACCAAAACTCCCAGGAAAACTACATCCAAAGGATTGCGTCCAGAAACAAGGTAAGGTTGTATTTCTTGTGCAGCGGCTTCTGGTTTGTTGTGTGATGAGAGTATTGTGATGTCATCTGTGTAGGTGACAATTTTTACTGTTTGTGGGGAAGTTGGTATATCTGAGGTGTAGATGTTGAAAAGTGTTGGGGAAAGTACTCCTCTTTGGGGAATTCCAGATTTGTGTTTTGTATTTGGGTGTATTGGAGTTATCTCTTGATGTAGTTTGCTATGTACTTGATGAGGGTGGTGGGTATGTTGAGTTTGTGGATCTTGTTGATTATTTTGTGTAGGTCTACTGTGTCAAATGCTTTATACATGTCAAGGGTGACTGCTATGGTTCTATGTGGTGGAATTTTCTTGTTGAATCCATTTGTGATTATGTTGTTTATTGTGTGTAATGCTGTTTATATATTTGTTTTGTTTGGGTATTGGAATTATTTTTGCTACTTTCCATTGTTTAGGTATGCAGTTTGTGTTCATGGTGAGGTTGTAATTGTGCGTGAGTAGGTTTATGGCATTTTGATCTAGGTGTTTGATGTTTATATTATCAGGGCCGGTGGAGTTGTTGTCTCTTGCATGTTTTATGTCTGTGATGGTCTGTTCTGTTGTGGTTGTGAATCGTGATTTGATGAGGTTTTTTGTAAGTGTCTATTTTCCTGTTTTCATTTTTTGTTTGGTTTATGGTTGTGTTTGTGAATTGTTTGTTGAAGTATTCTGCTTTTTGCATGGGTGTTGTAGCTTCTTTGTTTGTGAAGGTGATGTTATTGTTTTGTGAATCCAGCAATGTTTTCCAGAGTTTGTGTGGGTTTGTTTTGTGGTTCCATTGCTAGTCTAGGTGATGTTTCCATAATTCTTGTTTGTGTTCTTGTATGGCGCGATTTATTTGTTTGTTTTGTTGAATATTCATGACAACAGGATAGTGTCTTTTGTTTTGCATGTAGACATTTTGGCAGTAAAGTAGTAAGGAAAGGTGAGGTTTATGATAAGCGAACATTTATTGATATAGGATTATGGAAGTGGAAGGATAGTTCAGAATTACTAGAAAAATATGCTCAAAGTGAAGAGCATATAAATTCTATGCTTGGGTGGTTAAACCTGAAAACTGTAATTAGTAAACAAGACTATAAAGAACAAACTGTGTACCAATAGAGAGAATGAAATAAAAGATAACTGACATGTGAAATGCTTGCTTTGTGTCACAAGTTTACTTGACAAGGAGTACCATTTCGTGGCCATGATGAGATTGGAACATCTGCTAATAGAGGAAACATTATTGAAACACTTGAGATGCTAGCCAGCACTAATGAAACTGGACAAGAGGATGGAAAAACTATAAGGCCACTTCATGTTCCCTGAATATCAAAACGATTTAATACAAGTGTTTAGCAACAAAATTGTGAGTGAAATATCTGCACAAGTTAGAAAAGCAAAATATTTTTTTCAATATTAGTAGACAGGTCAAAGGTTCAGGCCAAAAAAGAGCAATTAAGCATAATTTTCAGATATTTTGATGGTGAATTAATTCAGGAGAGATGACTATCCTGGATCGGGGCTGAGGGGGGAGGGGGCAATGTTCCCTCACCCCTGAGCTCCACTCTGTGGTGGTGAGTTTTTAACAACCTGCTTCATCCCCACCCATACCTTCCTCACATCCCCTTTCCTTCTCACTTCACTTCCTCACATCCCCTTTCCTTCTCACTTCACCATCTATTTTTTTATGCCGTGTCCAAGGTGGAGCCGCCATGCCGAGGGACTGCCAGGCCACCAGGCAGGAGGGGTGGTCCTGAATGGTGGCACCTGGCTCTGCCAGGCCTGTATGCACCCTTTGCAGGGTGGGCTACTGCGAGGGGTGATGAGCGTGTGCATCCAGTGAAAAATTTAGGGTCATCATGCCCAATGATGCCAATACAAAAACCCCTTTCCCCTTTCCCCCCCACAATCGTCGGACCACCCTCAGGCAGCTCCACAGAAAAAATGGAGGTCCCACCCCTTGTGCTCTTGCAGGGGATCCTCCAAATTTCTCTAACTGTAGAGGAGGCCTACTCCTCTCCTTCGCCTATGGGGTAGGGGACTCCCCCTCACCCCCTTCTCTGGAGGTGCTTTCAGGCACCTCCTGCTTTCCAGCGGCAGTCCCCCCTTTTCTTTCTAAGGGGACTGCCAAGAAAGCCAGCAGGCAGCCCATAGCTAACCGCTTCCCATTAAAGCGGCTCAGTAGGGCAAACCCCCTTAGGGGAAAGAGGGAAGCCAGGCCCCTCGGTCGCATCTCTCAAAAGACTTGCTGGCTAGAATTTTAAACCTAGCGGGGGTCAAGGCCTGTGCCTCCACAGACATGACTAATGACGCTGCTGTCAATAGGACCTGTGTCATCCTGGGGGGGATGGCCAACTGGACCCCCACCCCCTGAGATAGCATGGTCCTTGAGGCAACCCAGCCTCAGACTGTAGTGCCTTCCATGGGAGCGAATCCGGGCTCGGCGCCAAGCACCGAACCCGAATCCGCCCCTATGCAACATCCTCCTCAAACAGCTAGGGTTTCCAAGGCAGTACAAGGAGGGGAGGGATCTTCTCCGACCGGTGCCCCTGCAACTGCCATGACCTTCTCCATCTCGGAGAAAGACCTGGCTGAGGCGGGTCCATCTAGCCTGGGGGCTCCTGCCGGCAGAGGGGAGAAGTGGGTTCATTCCCCACACTCCTCTCCTAAAAAGACTAAGACCAAAAGGGCACAGGGCGGAGCCTCGATGACATCGGGGCCCCTCATTTAGAGGTTACCTGGCATTTTTGAGCCTGCTGGCTTCAAACGCTTCTTAGTTATTCGCTCCACTTATGGCAGCATGTTGGCCAACGGCAACATGATCCATCAGAGAAGAGCTTTAGCTAGTGTAAGTGGTAGAGAGCTGAAGGTGACCCGTTTCTCGGATGGGAGCCTTCTGGCGAATGTGGCAGATCCCTCCGAGGCGGCCAAGCTAAGTGCTCTTCGGACACTTGATGTCATCCCAGTGAGTGTGACGCCGCACTCTACCATGAACTTTGTGAAAGGAGTAGCTTATGCGAGGGAACTCATTGACTACTCCATAGAGGACATCACCTTAGAGCTGGCTGACCATGGGGCGGTCAAGGTCAAAAGTGTGGTGAGGAAAAGGGAGAGGCCTTGAGACCCACCCCTACACTTTGAATCGCTCATGTAGACGTGCAAAGTCAGGGTCACCCGAAGTCTGTGTAAATTGCTCCAAGGCCGCACATGATAAGTCAAAATCGTGTGTGGCCAAGTGTGTCAATTGCGGACAGCTGCACCCCGCTTCTTCGAAGCAATGTCGTGCATATCTCCTTGAAAAAGAAATTCTGGCTGTTCAGGCCCACGATCGACTCTCATTCCGCGAGGCTAAGGACTTGATCTTGCCGCGCCCATCCCTGGGGTGTTTTACGCCTCAATGGTTAGAAAGAAACCATCTGCTCCTGCCCGGCCCATCCAGGCAACCGAGCACGGTTGTTTCCGTGCCCATTCGGAGCCCTTCTGCGGGTTCTACTCAACCCGGGCGATCCCCTGGTAAAGCTGGCCACACAAAAGGTTCACACCCAGCCCCGGCTAAAACCAGGGCTCCCCCCTTCCCCCAGCGTGACCATTTCCTGTAAGGCGAAACGGCCATGTGCTTCCACCGAGTCGTTAGACTCACAAGAGGCAACACCCCTGAAGTTGGTCGCCAGGCCATCTTCGTGGGTTCCTAAAGCTGTCCCCCAAAAGGAGGACAGCAACGGTGGATCCTTGAAAAGAGAGCCCCTCGCCTCCGAAGCTGCAATGCCCACCTAAGGTTTTGAGGCGGAGAGAGGAAAAGACTCACATGGAAGGAGCTTCAGAGGCTCGTCTCATCCCGTTCCCCATTAGCTATTTTTCTGCAGGAAACCATGCTAGGCGCATGCCCCCTGCCCACCCTCCCAGGGTATAAGGGTTTTGCGACCCTACCACCACGAGATGGAGGCCGGGCTGGGGGATGCTTGGTTTTCACCCTGTATGATGTCTCCATTCTTCTTTTCACTTTAGATACCACCTTTCAGGCAGTGGCTGTGCAGCTTCACCTGGATAGGAGGTATACTATTATTTCTGCGTACATTCCACCGTCAGTTGACTTCGACGCTGGAGACTTCCGCCGTGTCGTGGCATGGTTGCCAAGGCCCTCTCTCTTGCTTGGAGATCTGAACGGTAGGCATCCTCTTTGGGGAGATTACTCAATAAATCCCTGGAGGGTACCACATTTGGTTTTTTGTCGCCACGCCTCTGCTCCCAAAGCTTGTACAGCGCTGGGAGTATTGCGTTCGACCCTTTTGGAGCACACCTCGTATCATGCTGGAACCGTGCCAGTGTATACGGATGGCTCCAAGTCTGAAGAGGGGGTTGGCTTCCACGCCGTATCCCCTCTGTTTGAAGTCAGTGGGGCTCTGCCAGGCGCTGAGTCTGTCTTCACGGCCGAGCTGGTGGCAATACACCACTCGGTACAGGAGATTACGTGACGTGCCCCGTTCGGAGACCGGATTGTGATCTATAGCGACTCACAAAGCGCCCTGAGTGCTCTCGGGGCATTGGAATCTCCGCATCCCCTGGTTTGCAATATCTGTGACGCCACGGTTTTGGCGAGCTGGGCGGATGTCGAGATTATCTTCTGCTGGGTTCCTGGACATGTGGGAATTGTGGGAAATGAGCGCGCCAAAGAGTCCGCGAGGACTTTCTGACCGGACCAGCGTTTCGCTCTTCATCACACCAACTACTTGGCAGGAATACGGGCAGCTCTTCAGGCTGCTTAGCAAAGAAGATGGGATACGGTCGAAGGGAACTAAAGTTGCGTGCCATTGAGCGGTGAATGTTCCCATGGAGCTACCCCCCAATGCCGCGAAGACTTCAGGTTGCTTTCTGTCATCTCCGAATTGGGCACGCACCGCCATTTGATGGAGCACTCGCCAGCGCCCTACTGCGAAGACTGCGTTGTCCCCCAGACTGTTCCGCACATTCTTGTTGAATGTCCCAGTCTGGGCGATCTTCGCGCACATTACCTGTCCTCCTTGTACTCGGGATGAGTTTGTGCACATTGACTGGTGGACTTGTAGACTTTTGGGGGGAGGCCGGCCTTCTCCCTTTTATTCAACCGTTTGTTTTGTTTTGTTTTGTTTTGTTTGTTGTTGTTTTTTTCCCCCTTATCAGTCGCATGTTCCTGTGCCGGGAGAGGGGGGACCTACCACCGACGTGGGAGCTTGCTTCCTGCTCGTTGCCTTTGCCTTTTTTTAAAAAAAATTTTGTGTGTTTTTTAATTGGATTTTAAAGTATTCTAGTACTAGGCAGGTTTTTAATACAGTGACTAATGCCCAAATAGGCCGTCGCCAGATGAGCTTTTAAAAAAAAAGAATAAGATCATTCATATAATCAACTCACATATATTCTCCTTATAAACCTATTTTAATCCCGTCTTACTTCCCATACAACCTCAGAACACTTTCAGTCACAATTTCATTCACTCCTTTCTTCATACCCGAAACAGCTCTTAACCAGTCGTTTCTTATTTTATCCACATTTACATTGGGTTGCCCACAGGACGTGAAAGTGAAGCCATTTCTAAATAAGTCGTTCATCAATTTTCTCATTTAAAGGTTGTGGCCCAGCATCGATATCCTGCGCGACTTTCTTGGCTCGTCTGGGTTACAAAAATGTCGATATTTTCGAGAAGAACAACTATGTGGGAGGACTTAGCTCAGCAGAGATTCCTCAATATCGACTCCCTTATGAAGTCGTGAACTATGAGGTTGAGCTCATGAAAGATCTTGGTGTCAAGGTGCATCTTGGCAAGAAAGTTTCAACCAACGAAATCACGCTTGAAGTGAGCACTTTTTATATTTCTCAATAAGAATCTAACAGTCTGGACAATGAAATATAATGTTTTTTTATGTTACTTCACTATTAAAATAGATTTCATGCACATGCTGAATATTCTCACTACCCTAACTTTACTTTCCTTTTAGTCTGCACTATTCCTTGCCTTGCAATGTAGTGATTTCTTACACATTGCATACATCTTCTAATTGAGGACTTTCTTTTCTCTATGGCTATCAAATCATCAATCAATGTGAAGGCTTTCAATTCACTACTTCTCAGTTTTTCTTGAAGGTGAAGAGAGAGAGAGAGTTGCTTGCTTGTGGCCAAGAAAACTTTTTATTATGCTCCTCCCCACCCATTTTTCCCACATCCTCCTTTCCTCCTAGTGTATTTATTTTATTCCTCCCTTCACACTGCTCATTATGAATGATTATGTCTGTCTCATGCTGGAACCACTGTTGTCACTGAGCAGGCAACACCATGTTAAGATTGGTGGCTCCCCATACAGAGGTATAATCTTGCCATGATCTTTGCGATGTCTAGGGATACGAAAGTGTTTGTCTCAGTGAGTTTGATTGTTACCCTTTGTTGTGCTAATATGAACTCCCTCTCAGACCCTGTCATGGCACAAACTTCTCAATGTGAGTTCTGAAGTGCCCTAGTCTTATGAACCTGTTTCTTCCACATAGAGAACTTTGTATGCGAAGCCTTTGCCAAAAGAAATTACAGTCTGCTTTGTTCTCTGATATAGAGAATTCATATGACACTACCTGGCGGCATGGTATCTTGGAGCAGTTATATAAGTGGTATGAAGTCATTTACCCTAATTTTATCAGAAGTTTTTATTCTGCCGTATTTTTCTGTCATGAGGAGATAGGTTGAGAGGTTTTAGAGTTCAAATTTTTGGTGTAACCTTTGACTCCAAATTGTTATGGTTACACTATTTACACATCCTTAAGATCCAATGCTGGAAAACTCTTGATCTTTGAAAGTTCTTTCTTATTCATCATTCCAGATGCACTCTGTATTATGCTGTATATCACTCTTGTTCAATCTCGGTTAGATTATGGGTGCCAGGTGTTCTTGTCTTGTCCTATCAACTTTAAGTTCTTGACCGCATTTTTAAATCGGGGTAGGTTGGAGGCTGGTGTCCAGTGGTGTTTTTTGCACATCACCCATCAATAGTCTTTATATAAAGAATAGTGTTCCGCCGGGTTCCTACCATAGACTAGAGCAGTGATGTAAGAAAATGGACCATGCATTTGCCACGCTATCCCACACGCACACGTGTGCTGACTTTATTGCCCCAAGCCTTCCTAGGAGGCGGGGGAATGGAGCTTTCCTTCCCCACCCCCCGGGTCTCTTTCCACTTTAGAGATTGTCCCAGACACAATTGTGCTTGATCTCACCTCGTAAACACCTCCCTCTTCAAGACTCCTGACTCGTTCCGTTTCCTCCCCTTCAAAGTACGGCCTAGTGGTTTTTGATGGTAAGATCTCAATTCTGAAGCTACTCAAGGTAAGTACATAATTTCTCATTCCCGAGAGAACTGACGCAGTCCTTCAAATTTTCCCTCATCTCTTACCCCTTTCATTTAAACTGTGAACTAACGAGGGTTCTCTGAACTTACATTGCTTAGAGAATCTCCCCTGAAAAGACCAACTTTATCTTTTCAAAAACCTTACTCTTATTTATCGGTTTCTCCTTTCCCTGACCTTCAGCCACTCCCCTTCTTGTTTACAACCTTAATACGTTGGTTTCGCGCCTTTCAAGCTCGGCTTTGGAACTAACAGTGACTAGGTTATTTCTTTTGTATACAACAGTCGCCAACTCCTGAAGTACATAGCTATTTATTTACCACCTCTTCTTCTGCAGTTTTTGACAGGCCGCTGTCCATGCACAGAATGGGAGACCACGTCTCCCGTCTGTATATCCTTCCTTACTACATATTTTGTTTGTTTACCCACCTTGTTGGGCTTTCCTTTGAAAGATTGTGTCTCCCGCCCATACCTGAGCGTGATCTATATGTTAGTTGTTGTTGTTGTTGTCCTGCCATTGTATTTTTTTGTTGCCCTTGTTGTTGGTAGTGACTTTCTTTAGTTTACTATTTGGTTTTAGATACAAAGTAACCTTACTTAAGGTAGGCCTATTTGTGATTTTGGTGGCTGTGCCTTCAATGGCGCCGGGTGACAATTCTATAAGAGCTTTTTTGACCCATACAAATATCTTTATTTTAATTTTGGAGCAAGACACATCCCATGCTTCCTTACACCCAATCTATATCGATGATTCTCTCGCAGGGAAGTGCCATTTGTAGACTGGTATCTGGAAGAGATGCATGTTCTTTAGACCCGAATGCAAATAAGAAGGTCCCAATCACTGGGTTGACTTAAACTCTTTGGCGGGTCTAGGGGGGAGCTAGGGGAGCTAAAGACCCCCTTTCTTCTACGACTCCATTTAACTCTTCTACCTGCAGGAAGGTAGATGTTTTAGCCGGGGCTACCACCTCTGCTCAACTGAAACTTAGATCCGAGACCTCAGTCTGGATCCTCTTCCACAGGATCCGGGTGTGATGGCTCTGACCCCCCTAAGGCCCGTCACCAAGCCGGAATCGCCATTCCGGCCTTCCTTCCACGCCATGTCTCGGACTTGTTCTGGGGTTCCAAAGAAGTGGCACAGATAGGTATACTGCTCAACCTAGCTTGGGCACGCAAAAGGGCAGAGGCATTGTATTTTTTTAAAAAAGGCAATGAGTGACTATACTACCATTAACTTCTTGCCTAACCATGTTCCCCTCTAAGAATCTCTTACAACAGAGGGATTTCCATTCACTTATGTCTACGTGTGGAACCAGCTGAATAGGGTGAACCCCTTGAGAAAAACAAGGGTTGACCTTGTTTTGAGCCAGCATGACTGCCCCCCTTCCCTGATGGAAGTTGGCTCGCCAGCCCCAATGATGTTGACTAGATGCCATAGGCATAGCGAGTCACTTGTCGGGATCCCCGAAACTTGGCGGGGTGAGGGAGGCTACTTGGAGGTTCATACTGAGATGGAAATGGTCCCGGGTGTATCACTAACCCAGATGGCAGCGTCTTCCAAGAGGGTGGAAAAAGAATAGGCGGGACACTCACATGAGCCAAATTCCGCCCCTTTGTAAGATCCTCTTGAGGCGTCACAGATCCCTCAGGATTCATGAAGAGAGAGGGAACTTCCTTCCTTGGTTGTGGCCCACCTTCTTCCTTGTCAGCCATGGATTTCCCCATTTAGCAGAAAGACATAGCAAAGACTGGCTGGCCTGCCCTTGGGGCCCTTTCAAAGGTGTGAGAAGAGGGTTCATTGTCCGCACTCCTCTCCCAACAAGAAGACAAAGAAGACCAGGGGCTCCTTTCTATAAGAGGGATTTCCGGGGACAGAGGGGTGCCAAATTCCTGTTGTGCTCACTTTTTGAAAATAAGCGAGACATCACTATACCCCGGCTAATTTCTCTAACCTCCTGCATGTACAATTTGATGAAGAAAGGTTAGATTAAGCTTTTTTCTGAACAGCGGAAGCCACCCGTCTTCTGCTTATTGCGCTTTCGTAAGTTCCACTCCACGTCGGATGCTCTACTCTTACTTGAAAATGTGATCTACGAGATCTTTCTACATAGACAGTACTACGCCACTCTTTTTTTCTATCCTGTGAAGGCTTATGATACCGCATGCTAATACAGTATCATGGTGACCCTCTACACCATTGGGCGAGGAGGCGCCTCCCAATTTTCTTAAGAGTTTTTCTGAGATCGTCGATTGTACGTACGGATAAGAAGCCCTTCCTGCCCAATAGGGCAGGATAAGGGGGTTCCGAACGGAAGTGTACTCATTGTTACTCTACCCTTAGCATCAACGATATTACCTCGGTGATGCCGCAATATGTTCTCGTTATACTCTATTTAGACGACCAATCGATCTCTTTTGGTGCGACACAGATGCCAAGTCATGAGCGTCGACTCCAACAGGCATTGAATCGCATTTCTCGCAAAGCCTAAGTGCACAAGTTTGTATTTTCCTTTGCCCAAACTAAGTTCGTGCACTTCCGCCGCCATCCACGGCTCCATCTCGAAGCTGACTTGTTCATAAACGGGGTTCGCCAGGAAGTGGTCGATTCGCACCATTTCTTTGGGTTGTTTTTTTTTACCGATGTCTCACTTTTGAGCGACGGATTTGCAGGCTTAAGGTCTCTTTTACCCTCGCCATGGACTTTCTTCGTTACGTGAAGTTCAGCACCCACCACCGAACGTGAATTGTAGAAGGTGGACTTGATCCAGCACACTGGTCACCATTCGATGACGGGTCCCTTCCACACATCATCCTTTGAGAACCTACTTGTCGATGGCATTTGCTCTTCGCCTTACACAGAGCATTCTTCGGAAATTCGTGTGGAGTTTTCGCAAAAAGAAGGGACCATGCTTCGGCCGCGGGCAAGCCACCCCCTGACGCAGGAACATCAACTAACAACAAAGAGAGTCAAATAAAATGGTAGAGTTCAGCATCCTCCCAAAAGTCAGATAGTCCACAAGTCTAGGTGTACGAATGCGTCCCGGGCACAAGGGAAAAAACTAGAGCGATCCTGTTCTTCCTGGTACTGGGACAGACTGGGGACAACGCTGTCGTCACAGTAAAGTGCAGGGGAGCACTCAACCAAATCGAAGACGACAAAAACAGCGACCTGAAGCCATTGCAGCATTGGGAATAGGTCCATGGAAACAGTCGTGGCGCGATGGCAGGCAACTTTAGGCTCCCCTCGGCCGTCTCTCATCTTCTTTGCTAAGCATCCCGGAGGGCTGCCCAGATTCCTGCCATGTAGTCAGTTTGAGTAAGAACGAAACGCTGATCTGGTCGTCTAGGCTCGCAGACTTTTTAGCGCCTTAATTGACGACCTCATTCCCCGCAATTCCCAAATGTTAAAGAAACCCCAGCAGAAGATAATCTAGACATCCATCCGGCTCGCAGGAACCGTGGCCGCACGGATACTGCAAATCAGGGTGTGTGGAGATTCCAAAACCCCAATAGCACTTAGAACACTGTGTGAGTCTCTAAAGTAACCAATCAGGTTTCCAAACTGTGCATGACGCGTTATCACCCATGCCGAGCTATGTATTGCAACCAGCTCGGCCGTGAAGACAGAGGCAGCGCCTGGTAGATCCCTGCCTACTTCAAACAGAGGGGATACGGCGTGGAAACTGACCCCCTCTTAGGACTTTGAGCCATCCGTATACACTGGCACAGATTCAGTATGACACGAAGGGTTCTCCTAAAAGGCCGAACGCAATACTGCCGGCGCTGTAGAAGCTTTGGGAATGTAGAATAATGTACATGGCGCAGGTACAAGATACCATAAGGCTTGCCAGGTGAGGCGTCGGTCGAAAAGAGATAGAAAGGCCCTCCACGTATAGCCTAGCGAGAGAGAACATCTCCCAGCAACTCCAAGATGAGATGATACCGTTTATGCTCAAGGCAACGAGTGTGACATTTAAGACGCTTACCTGTGGGACACACTTTTCCTTCTCCATTGGGCCGGAGAGACCCCCTCCCCCCTCACATTACGCGGAATCAATGATCTCGGAGAAAATCAGGAATAAAGATTGGGATGCCTCCCATCACACCTATTGTTTGGACTCTCCATGCTACCGTACCGCCATGCGGTATCATGAGCTTTCTTCAGATTGAAAAACGCCGTGGTGTAGGAACCCCTATGCCGTGATTCTAGACTAGCTAAACCCTGTGATTCACATGATACTCGAGGCCAGCCTATCTTTGGCTACGTGTCTAAGGCGTTAAACCTTGCATTTCTATTTTCATAATATACCTTTCCTCTCTCCCACAGTAGTCTACTGAAATTTCCGTAGAGTATTCTGCCTAACTGAAAGAATTAGATCCCTCACAAATTCGATTCAATTCAGTTTTCTGTCTCCATTAACTGATCCTGGCTGCCCTATGATCCATATGATCTATTACTTTCCTTTCCTACCCTTCGCTTCAGATTAAAATGGTCAAGAAGAAGCAGCAATTTTCCTTCTGACTTTAATAGCATGTCGCACTCTCTCTATGTTTCTGCACTGATCTCCATGTGGCGACTGTCCGCCTTTAACTGGAACAAAAATTACACTAGATCTTAGGTCTGCATCCTTGCTAATAACCTCTCTTATGTTAATATATCCGTAGCATAATCCTCTAGCTCCCTGCAAGGTGAGTCTCTAGAAAATCCCACCTCCTCTTCGCCCAATAATGGCTGGCGACGCGTTGCGGGGAGCCAGCCCCTGCGTGATCACATGCCATCAGAACAGTAACTCATTCCTATTCATAGGAGTGGTTGTCCAGTAGCTGGCCCTCCACTTCAAATTCCTCATAAGCTAACCCATTCTATTCCACTAGTGATGGAGAGTAAATCGGCTTAGGACCCTGACGAAATATCATACTGCCTTCTCCATAACCTGCACGTTTCAGTGATCTACTTCCTACTTGGTCTTTATAACCTGATCTGGATGGAGGCTAGAAGAGTGCGATGCTGTTGAAGACTCTTGGAACAGTTTCAAAACCACATTCATGAGTCTTCAATCGCGTTTTATTCCTCTGAAATGCCCCCTTCGATCTTCTGTTCAACCAAAGTGGTTTAATCGAGAAATCGGGCAACTGCTTAGGGAGAAGAGAAATGTGTACCGGCAATCGAAGATCTCGGGTGACTTTGACGAATACCGGAGGCTATCCAGGAGAGTGAAGTCCAGTATAAGGGCGGCTAAGCGGTCTGAGGAACTCCGAGTGGCGAGACTCTGTAAAGAGAATCCCAAGGAGTTTTTTGGATATGTGAACAGCCGTAAACCAATCCGTCGAACGATTGGCCCTTTGAGGAATGAGGAGGGGACATTAAAGCATTCAGATGCAGAAAATGCCAACCTCCTCAACGACTACTTCTCTTCAGTGTTTACTGAAGAGTGTGGTCCCATTCCCCAGCCGACGGATTCCTACTCGGGGGAAAAGCTGGAGGCAATGGACTTCACCGAAGGAGAAATAAAGAAAAAGATCGCTGACCTAAAGACGAATAAGTCCCCTGGACCGGACGGGTTTCTACCTAAAGTGTTGAAGGAAGTGTGCGATGAAGTATCACGACATCTGTGCGCTATCTTTAACATGTCAATCCGGACCAAATGCGTTCCTAGAGACTGGCGTGAGGCGGAGGTGACTCCGATCTTCAAGAAAGGAGACCGTAGCCAACTGTCGAACTACCGACCTATCAGTCTGACTTCGATAGTTGGTAAACTCATGGAAAGCATCATGGTGGACAAAGTGACGTCGTATTTAGAGTTAAACCTGCTACTGAGGAGTTCCCAGCACGGCTTCCGAAGGCAACGGTCATGACGAACCTTGTAGAATTCTTCCACTTCATTTTCAGTGAGCACGATCGGGACAAGGCGGTGGATGTGGTCTACCTAGACTTTCAGAAAGCCTTTGATAAGGTACCACACCGCCGCCTTCTCCGGAAAGTGCGAGCGCTTGGCATAGACGGAAAGGTAGCCGGCTGGATCGAGAACTGGTTAAGTGGCAGACGGCAACGGGTGGTGGTAAATGGATAGTCTTCTGAGTGGGTGCCCGTTACTAGCGGGGTGCCTCAAGGTTCTGTCCTGGGACCACTACTATTCATCATCTACGTCAACGACATGGACGGTGACATGGTTGCCAAGATTTCCAAATTTGCCGACGATACCAAGCTTGGTATGAACGTTGCAAAGGATGGAAATACTGCCCGCCTGCAGGAAGATCTTGGGAAGATTGGGGAGTGGTCGGACACGTGGCAAATGCCTTTTAACGTGGGCAAATGCAAAGTGATGCATATCGGCCACAGAAACCCCCAATCTCAGTATATCCTTAAGGGCACTGCTCTTGAATCGAGTGACACTGAGAAGGACTTGGGTGTTACTATTACTAGTGACCTCAAGTTCTCGAAACAGTGCATTGAGGCGGAGAAAAAGGCCCAAAGGATGCTAGGCTATATTAAGCGCCAGTTTGGTTATCGGAACCAGGAGATTGTACTGTGCCTGTACAACTCACTTGTCCGACCGCACCTGGAGTATGCCGTACAATTTTGGAGTCCTTCATTGCGAAAGGACATCGCGCGATTGGAACGCGTACAAGCCAGGGCAACCAAGCTGATTCCCTCTATCCGACATAAAAGTTATGAGGATAGACTAAGGGAATTAGATCTGTTCTCGCTGGAAACCCGTAGACAGCGTGGTCAGCTCATCGAAGTTTTCAAAATACTTCGAGGGTTCGACAATGTTGACTATCGGGATATTTTCACACTGAGTGAGAACAGAACGCGCAATCACGGCTTCAAACTTGAACTGAAGCGTTACAACCGCAATCTGCGTGGAAATTTTTTCACTTACAGTATCTGCGGTATGTGGAACGCACTTCCAGTGGAAGTTGTCAACAGTGAATCTGTTGACCAGTTCAATTCAAGACTAGACAAAGTCTTGAAAAGTGGCCGTTTAGGGACGCAAAACAATTGAGCAGCCTTGTGCCCGCTCAATTGCTAGTCCAAAGGTACCCTCTTTGAATGGACCGTAAGGTCTCCTAGGGTACCTTCTTTCCTTGTTGTTACTCCTTGTTGTTACCTTCCCCCAGCAAGTCTCATTCATTATTGCGTTCTGCCAACGCGGTCTTGTAGATCACCTTCCCTGCTTTAGTCCCGAGGTCATGTAGGCTTTCCTGCTTCCTAGTCTCAACGTGGCTGTATTTTTTTGACATCAACAAAGCCTACAACACTTCGTGGCTTCTCCTCTATCATCTCTAGTTCACAATAATCGTACTTAGTTAATCCCAAACCACTTTCGTCTGCGAAAGTGGCTATGAGGTTCATATCTGTTCCTCTTGCTCCAGCTTTATTGCAACATGTGGGGGTTCCATAGAGCTTGGTCTTAAACGTTCTCATATTTTCCTTTGTGATGAGCACGGCATCTCGTCTCTTCATCCTCCCACAACCAGTACATTCTACGCCGATGACATAGTGATATACTACATACAATAAAAGGTAATTTCCCACGGTCACCATACATGTCCAACTCGCCATCGCTCGGGCGGTCGAGTGGGCAGCTTCTCAGATATCACCCCCTTCCCCCTCATATTTCTATCGATGTTCCAACCTTATGTACGGGAACCTTATGGTGACGAAGGAATCCATGAGGCTTCTATAACTCATATTAAAAGATAACTTCTCATGGGAAAAGCAGGTTTCCCACCTCATTACTGCAACTCAGCCAACATTTAACTTCTGAGCCAGCTGTCCCATAATACTTGGGACGCTGACTGCCTTAATTTTCTTCGCCTCTACAGGTGGATACCCTGTATAGCCTGTTACACTTAGTACCTGGAGGAGCTGCACGTTCTGGCAGCCTGAGTGGAAATTAGGGAGGCCCAGTCACTGGGTTGACATGCTCTGATGGAGCATGGGAAAATTGTTGGTGCACTTCCCCTTCGCTCCCGTTTAGAGCTACTTTATCTTTATTTATTTATTATTTTATTATTAATATTGATTATCATTATTATTATGGCTATCTCTTCAAATTTTTGTCTAGCAGCACTTCGTACCAGGAGGAACTGTTCTCACCTGGATAGAGTTTGGTCCGTTAGACACGATGGCTCGGTGGACTGCATGCCATCACATAGTGACAAACTATGATAATAATAGGTGATCACTCACCCTACTCATTAATGGACCCGTCAATCTCTACTTCTTCTTATTGCATATCTGCCTATCCCGTTCCACACTTACTCTTCTATCCACAGAAGTTTTGGTTACTTGGCGCACTTTCATTCTCTTATGGGTCACCAGTCGAATGACATTGTAGAAAGCAAGGTCCCTACCTCCTGCCGGGGCCTAATGCCTGCCGGCTGAGACAAGTATTAGGCACGGGCCGTCGACTCTGCTCACCTTCTTTCACTACACATATAAGGTGGCTATGTCAATACCATCCTTTATGGTCAAGGCTCGAGGACAAATTCGCCTGAATGGCGGGCCAGGTTGTCTAGGTTCATTGTGTCAAAATCACATAATGGAATTTTATAATCCTGGGGAGACTTTTCTCTTAACCCTCTCAAGGCATTTTATCCCATTTTCATCTAACCATGGATATGAGTTAAGAGAATAGTGGGCGAACGCAAGTGCAAGGAGATGCGCCAACAAACATGCCCTCGTCCTCTATATGTTGTGGAGGACGAGGTAGCACCAGACACTACTTCGGCCGGTTCAGAGGATCCCCTCCCAACATTCCCTTGCGGCAAAAGGACTTCCCTTTTTGTATCTAAGGAGCCGCCCTCAGGCAGCTCCGACTCTGAAAAGGAGGTTTCCCCCTCTAAGCTTTCTCAGCGGAAAGGGTGTTTCTCCCTTTCCTTTCTTAAAGAGTTCGGAAATTTCTCCCTCACCCCATTCTTTGGATCTGCACTTGGGGGACCCCCCAGTGAGGTACCAGCGGCAGTTTCCCCTTTCATATCACAGGGAACTGCCAAGAGAGCAGGACGGTGGCCCAAAATCAACGGCTGCCGTGCAGAGAGGCACGATAGGATCAACCCCCTTAGAGGGGCAAAGGATAGCTGGGACCTGTCAGGCCATGCTTCTTATTGTTCTGTATATTGAGTATGCGGGGTCTGGGCGTGCTTTGTCCCCCTATCTTGCCCAATAGAGTTCGGAACACCGGCACAAGACTGAAGAGCCCTCGATAGGGATGCGTGATACCTTGGGGATGTGGAGGTGGCCACGTGGAGGTTCCCTCTGAGCTGAACATGGTCCCGGAGATGACCCATTCGGGTATGGCAGGATCGTCTATGCGGGCGAACCTGGAGTCGGTTCCAGACACCGAACCTAGATCTGCTCCTGTGGGAGCTTCTCAGGCCGCCAAGGACCCACAAAAGGAGCTGAGGGACCTCCTCCCCAGACTGGTGCCTAATTTGCACCCAACCCTTCTCCACAAAGGATCTTACTGAGGCCTATTCAGGCTTACAAGCACGATAGTTTCCGCGACCATTCAGAGCCCTTCTGCATGTTCTACCCTCCCAGGGCGCTCCCATGGTAGAACGTTTCCGTAAGGTTAAACGGCCAAGAAACCTCAACCGAGTCTAACGATTCGGTGGTTCTTAAAGCTGCCCCCAGAAGGATAGACAGTATCAAAAGAGCCTCGGCTCCTATGCCCCCACCCAAAGCTAGACTGGATGGGTTGGAGCCGGTGGATCCTCCATAAGAGGGACCACCCCGCCTGCCGCCAAAAGTTTCGAGACAGAGGGAGGAAAAGGCTCGCATAGCGAGCCCAACACAGATAGCGCCGTTGCGCCAGGACTAAGTCCTTAACCTCACGAAATGATATGATCTGTCAGGATTTCCTTCTCCAGGAGATACGCACCACTTTGTTTCGAAGAAGCCTGGTGTGGCTTTCAGCAATTGACACAGTTGGCTATATACGATAGGGACTTATTGTGTATGGCCTTGGAGCTACTTATACAGATTTCGTGTAAACCCAACTTTTCACGTATACAGGAGCAATTCGTATGGCCGAAGCGGTGGCAAGAATGGCTTCACTGGCTTTGCCTGACTATAAGGGCTATTTGCTCTTCTAGTGAGGTCAGTTTCCATGCGCAAAGCTACGTCCGGTTTTAACAAACAGGAATTTCTTCCTATCTTTGAAGATATTCCTTTGCCTCCACCGGGTGGCCTCATCACCAGTTTCCCACTGGTGTCCATTGCCCTTTGAACGTAAACCTTCCAATGACAGTGTCTCTACTCTTCTATGCCATTTCGTATAAGACACCTGATAGGGAACGGAGGGATTGGATCTTCCTCCGTGGAAGATGCCCCCAGCAAAATATGCAAGTGTCTCTTCCTAAGAGCTAAGTTCTTTTGTCCATTCAGCCAGTTTTTTGTCATCAGAGTTTCTTAGCCATACGTCTTCCAACTTTCGTGGGACTTCCACTCCGTCGACACCACGTCTCCTGACGTTTGGTGGAGAAGATTCCTTGGCGCTAATTTTGTTTCCTCCTTACCCTAGGGTGCTCATCGTACACATTAGAGCTGTACGCCATTCAGTGGTCCCCCTACAAAATATAACCTACCTGCTTTCACCGGATTTGTGTTGTTCTTGTATTCTCAGATCTCGATTTCAGCTTTGTTCTAACCTTTAATCTGAGAGATCCATTTCCTTTAACATGAGCTTTAGACATTGATTAACAAACATCTAACCTTTTGATGGGTGTCCTCCACGTTGGGGTTCCTGACAACAAAGTAAATGACCAAGATCCTTGTTCAGCCTCTCGACCAGCATGGTCCCAACAATGCAAAATGGTTCGCTCTTTGGCAAACTCGGTATCTCACCGAACTTCACGGAAATAAACCCTTTCTCAGTTACTTGAACTCATCCTTCCACCGTTCTTACCATAAAAACTTAGTATTTGCCCGCTTTTGTCTGGTTCATGCCAGTCTCACCCAAGGATACCTTATGTCACACGATAATCTTTTCACCTTGCCACAAGTGCTTCTTAAGTGCCCCGTATACCTCATACTCTATCCCCCATCGCCACTTCTTTCATTTTCTCTCTTTCTAACGTGACTCAGAGTACTTGCCTTTAATCCTCGCCGAAGCCCCCTAGTTTTCCATAGATAATCGTGTCTCCATTTTCTTTCTTCCACTATTCTGCCCATTTATTGTATTTTTCCCTATAACTAGTTGCTTCGTTGTAAAAATTATATCTACAGAGAGGTGAAATTATGTTTTATATCGATAGGGACTGAAAAAAGATGGTTTTCGAGCCGTATTTGTTGGTATTGGTTTGCCAAACCCAAAGAAAATCAACATCTTTTCTGAATTGAATTTGGACATGGGATTCTTCACAAGCAAAGAATTCCTTCCCTCCGTCTCAGCAGCGAGTAAACCAGGTATGGCAATGTTATCTTGTGATCCATTTTTAAATCAATAGATCTTAATTAAAGAAAGGGAAAACTGTAAGCTTTCATAAGGAGTCATTGTTGCAATATTTTAGCTTATGGTTTTCTTAAGGATTGAACTACTCTCTACATGAGTTGCCGTTTAAATACAAGACCCCAAAGAAATTTTAGTAATTTGTAAAGATTAAAGTGGTAAAAAGACACATTGTAAAGAACAAACTTTATGCTTAATATCGTTTCCTAGATTTATAATCCCTATCCTTTAAAAATCCCAAATCACATTATGATATCAACAAATCTAGGAAGCTTTGCAACCTATCAGAAAGGAGATTGGATCCATTCAATTTTGGAATGGTTCGCGCATTCATCTCCATTAAATCTTGCATATTTATTTTTTTTATCAAAAATTAAGAATGAAAATCAAATCCTCTCATTTTTCATAATAAGTATTTTTTATATGATGTTAAATTTTAGCAAGATATTGGTTTCTTTTAAGTACCATAATTATTGGACACCCTATAGATGAGGCGAACTACCTAGACAAAATTTTCCCTGTTTTATTTTATATCCATTTTATATTTTTGTTGTATTATCTCGCGCCATATTTAAATATCAACTTTATATTATTCTTCTTATGTATTTCTCAATTTAAACAGGAAATAAATGAAACCATAGCCTATTATCAAAGTCTTTCTTCATGCATATTATTATTTTATAGTAATTTTATTATTGTTTTATTATTATTAATGTTTTAATATTATTATTGATTTATTATGATTGTTTTGATTATGATTATTTTTGATTATTTTTATTATGAATATTTTTATTATGATTATTATTATTTTTATGATTATTATTTTTAGTCTGACTTACTATTACTATTTTTATTTTATTATAATTTTATTATTATTTATTATTTTTATTTTTATTATTAATTTTTTGTTATTATAATTTCATCATTATTATTATTACTTTTATTTTCATTTATATTATTTGTATTTTTACTTTATTATTTTTTATTATTTTATTTTTATTTTATTATTTTTTATTTCTATTTTATTATTATTTTTTCTTATTTATATTACACTAGTCAACACACATTTTTCATCAGAGACCTTTTTATACTTTTCTAAATGCAATGCTTTTGCTGACCATTTCCGCGCCATCAGCAGTGTCAGCCGTTACGATAAGCCTTTTCAATCCTACAAATCAAAGGAAGAATCTCATTCTCTCAACTTCACAACAAAATCTAGCCTTCCGTATAATTCTCTATTCAGCATCCATGAGCTAGCTGCATAGCACTTTGTCCCTTTGCAGATCTACTTCCCCTGGTCTTGACGAGATCCATTTCGATATGATTCGGCACCTACATCCACACTCTACTCTCTTCTTATTTGATTTGTACAACCTTATATGGATGAAGGGTTTTTACCCGTCATCATGGCGCATTGGGATCATCCTTCCCTTTGTCAAACCGGGCAGGGACGGGTTGGATGCAGATCACTACCGCCCTATAGCTCTCACCAGCTGTTTGAGTAAGTTGCTAGAAAAAATTATATTGGAGCGCCTAAACTGGTTCCTAGAAACCAATCACCTTCTCTCTCCATTTCAATGTGGTTTCCGCAAAGGTCATAGTACCCTTGACCTACTAGTACGTTTCGAGGGATCGGTCCGGAAAGCTTTCTCATTAAAGCACCGAGTCCTGGCCATATTTTTCGATATTGAGAAAGCCTACGACACAACATGGAGATACGGCATCTTGAAGCAGCTATACGTCTGGGAGATGAGAGGCCTTTTACCTTCATTTATTCAAAGTTTTTTAGCATCTCGATCCTTCAAGGTACGTGTTGGAGACGCATACTCTGACCTGCAACCCCAAGAGGAGGGAGTTCCTCAGGGCAGTGTTTTGAGTGTCCTATGTTTTATAATTGCCATCAATGATATTATTTCGTCTCTCCCAGAGGGTGTATAGGCAACTCTGTTTGTCGATGATTTAGCACTATACTGTTCCTTACCTTACCTTCCATCAGCAGCGCGCCGGCTACAACTGGTGGTCGATGCTGTATCCAAAAGAGCACAACTTAAGGGATTCCGCTTTTCCACGACAAAATCAAAGCAATGTATTTCCTGGGGCAGAGGGATTCTTGTTCCACTATCTATCTCCCTACAAGGCGAAGATATAGAGTTTGTCACCGAGTTTCGGTTCCTTGGCGTAACTCTCGATCCAAAGTTATCCTGGTTACCACACCTACGCCGACTTCGAACAGGCTGTCTGCGGGCTCTAGACATTTTGAAAGTCTTCTCACACACTTTGTGGGGCAGCGACCGACAAACATTGTGGACATTGTACACAGTCCTCGTCCAATCCAAATTGGATTATGGCTGTCAAATTTACTCATCGGCTTCCCCTTCAGCCCTTAAAATGCTGAACCCCATTCGAAACCTCTGAGTTCATCTTTCCAGTAGAGCCTTCCGTACTTCTGTCAACAACCTTTACTGAGAGAGTTGGATACTGCCTTTGCCATACCATAGACTTCAAATCTGCATGCGATACCTCTGCCGAGTACAGCAAGCCCCTGTATAAGAGGTCTACAGATGTCTGTATGCTGCCAAATCAACGGCGGCATATGATAAGTTGCCATCTTTACCCCACCCCTTGAACCTTCGCATAGGAGATCATCTCTCTCTAACCTGGGTGCTCCAAAGGTCCTTACCCTTCCATCCTTAATGACCCCTAGTTGGCGTGCTCCTCTCCCCCACAGTATGTAGCAACATGTGGAGCCTGGAGAAGTCTTCTTCGGACCTACGCATCATTAAGAGACTGTTTTTAGAGCATTCGACCCCACACAAACAATGATGCCCATTATACACGGATGGCTCTAAGTCGGACAGCGGCGTGGTTGCCGCAGCCATCTACCCTGGGGTAGAATTCCTAACTTTATCTTTGCCGCCAGCAGCATCCATTTTTACCACTGAACGTTCAGCAATCCTTTTAGCCTTAGGCTCATCCAAATTTTATCTTTTAATGATTTTGTTATTTTTTCCCGAATCGAGGAGTGTTTTACAGTATATTAGATCTTTTAATGCGTCCCATCCCTTAGTCACAAAAATTTGCAACTGGCTGATCCAAAATGCGTCCCGATATAAAATTATTTTTTGCTGGGTCCCTGGGCATGTGGGCGTCCTGGGCAACGAGAGGGCTGATCGGCTGGCCCGTTCAGCACATTCTGTGTCCTCGGAGAACACGGCTCTGCCTTTTAGGGACTACTTTCCTTCAATAAGAAAGTATTATTTTCAACTGTGGCAGAATGAATGGAATGACTGTTCATCATCCAAACTGTACAAAACTCGACTCAGCCATTGTTGCCGTTTTTGTGGTGAGGATCAATCTGTCACCCATCTTCTACTAGAATGCCCTTCATTTCGCCCTCTCCGGTTGTCCTGTTTCCTGACCTTGTTAACTATCCCTCGCCTGTCCTGCCTTCGTTTCATTCGGGCAGAAGACTCTTTTAAACCATCATTTTTTAAAATTTTATCACATAGTTGGCTTCTCCCTCTTTTATAACTAATTTGCTTCTTTTTATTTGCACTGCAACTTAGAATCCACTTGGATTGGGCAGCTGCCCACTGGTTCCTTATCTTAAACCTAATATTCATAATGCCAATATTAATAATAAGATGAATAATAATAAGAATAATAATACTAATAATAAATAAAGAGAGAGGATGAAGGGAAAGCGCACCCACAACTTTCCCAGGCCCCATCATAGAGTTCAAGTCAACCTAGTGACAGGGCTTCCCCAATTTGCACTCAGGCTGGGAGGATGGGCAGCTCTTTTAGGGACCAAGCGTAAAAGACACCTATGGCACCTTCCCGTGGGGCCTGGCCAGCGAAAGCCACCCGTCTTTTAAACAGTGCGGCTTCCGCATGTTCACATCGGATGTTCTACTCCGACTGGAAAAGGACAACCTTCCATCTAATGAAGGTCTATAGTACCGCATAGTGATACGGTATTTTGGAGACTCTTCACACGATGGGGCTGACGGGACGCCTCACAATCTTTATTTGTGAGTTTTTGCCAGATCATCGATTCCGCGTACGGGGAGGGGGTGGGCCCTCCCCGCTCAATGATGCAGGAAAGTGTCCACAGTGTTACACTCTTTGTTCTGAACATCAACAATATGCCTTCGGTGCTGACGGAAGATGTTCTCGCTACGCTCTACGTGGAAGGCCTTTTGATGTCTTTGGGTGCGGCTCATTGAACTGCATTGCTCACTATGCCAAAAAACACTTTGGCAGAGATCAAGGTGGTGCATTTCTGCCGCCATCCACGGCTTTACCCCGAGCCGAACTTGTTCCTAAACGAAGTTTGCTGGAAGTGGTGGCTTCACACCGTTTCCTTGCTCTTTTTTTCGACCGACGCCTCATCTGGGAGGCTCATATTCATGGCCTTTTGATCTCTTGTACCTTCGCTATGGACATTCTTCGTCCCGTGACGTTAAACACGAGGTGTTGATAAGGCTACTGCCTTTCTTTTCTACCGATCCTTTGTTCTTTCGAAGGTTGACTACGGATGCGAGTTTTATGCACCCGCATCTGAACGTATATTGCGGAAGGTGGACTCGATCCACCACACCAGTCTCTGCCTGGCGACCGGTGCCTCTCGCTCCTTCCCCATTGATAATCTATTTATTGATGCCACCCGCTCTGTGCCTGTACGCGCGAGCCCGGCGCCTCCCTCAGTTGCCAACGGCTCTTATTGAATTCGCAGCAGCTCTCGACGGTATCTATGCCAGCGAGAGACGCCGGTAATATTCTATGCCCTTTGGGCTTAGGGCTAGGAAACTCCTACGCGAGCTCGGTGTAGCTCTCATACCAGTGACGCCTCCAGTTCTTCCTAAGGCAGCACCAAGATGGGTACCACCTTTGACTTTTTCTCGCCACGCCCATGCATCCAAAGCTTCCACAGCGCCGGGAGTATTGCTTTTGACCTTTATGGAGCACACCTTGTGTTACGCTGGATCCGCGCCAGTGTATTATGATGGCTCCATGTTACCGGACGGGGTTGGATTCCACGCCGTATCCCTTCTGTTTGAAGTCGGCTGGGCTCTACCAGGCGTTGTCCGTCTTCCTGGCCAAGCTGGTACTTGAGATGACACGTCCTGCCCGATTTGGAAACCGGGTTGTGATATTTAGCGCCTCTTAAGGCGCCCAGAGTGCTCTCGGGGCATTGGAAACGCATCTTCTGGTTCGCGATATCCGTGAGCCGGATAGATGTCAAAATTATCTTCTGCTGGGTTCCTAGACCTGTTTGAATTACGGGGAATTAGGGCGCCAATGATTTCGCGACGACTAGACCAGCGTTTTGCTCTTCCTCACACCGAATACATGGCAGGAATTAGGACAGATCTCCGGGCTGCTTGGCGAATAAGATGGGAGACGGCTGAAGGGAACTTAAAGTTGCGTGCCATTGTGCCACGACTGTTCTCATAGACATACTCCCCACTGCCGCGACGGCTTCAGGTCGTTTTCTGCCTTGTTCGAATTGGGTACACTCGAGGGACGCAACGCTATTTGATGGAGCTCTCCCCTTCACCTTATTGCAACGACTGCGTTGCCCTCACGACTGTTCGGGTTACATTCTTTCTGAGCAGTCTGAGGGATCTTCACGCACGTTACCCTGTCCTGGTACTTGGCGAGCGAGGCTGCTACCTCTTGTCCCTTGTACCCGGGACGAGCTCTTATACACAGACCCCTGGACATTCTGACTTTTCAGAGGAGGCTGGCCTCACTTTTATTTTACTCTCTTTTGTGTTGGCCGTGTTTCTGATCCATGGGAAGGCGGGCTTCGAGGCCGGAACGTGCTTCTTTTTTCTTGCTTTTACTTTGTTTCCTGTTTTTGTCACGTTTTTTTTTTATTTGCTTTGGTTTGTCTTTGGTTTTGTTTCTGATATTTACAATTATTTTATTTTAATGTAGCCTCATATTAGGCTCAGAAATAATTACGATGACTTATGCCCTTGTTGGCAGTGGCCAGATGCGCGTCAAAAAGAAAAAGAATTATGACGGAATTCATCGTGTGACGCTCTCAATTAAGCATAATCCTCATTGGTTGTTAATTCTGACGGACGTGGCAAATTCCCTTTCAGGCATGTGCGCTTGCAAGAACCAACGACTTCTATCCCTGAGAGGAACCGTGCTTGTCTTGGGAGCAGGGGATACAGCGTTTGATTGTGCCACTTCAGCTCTTCGATGTGGGGCCAAGAAGGTTTTCGTCGTCTTCAGGAAAGGTTTTACCAACATCAGGGCTGTTCCTGAAGAAGTAGGTTTATTTCTTTGTAGAATCAAAGAAATATCATTTATTCCAATCCACCAGGAACCAGTATGAAAAAAACACAATCAGCTAATTGCACGAATTTGTTTGATTAGTACAGCTATGGTACAAAGATTTTGGAAAATTGGGGAGTTTTAACAGTGAAAAAATTTTATCTAAAAAAAAAAACCTAGGTGATGTAAATGTACGCACAATTTCAGTCATCTTGGCATCGTTTTTATTTTTAGAACTTCAGGTAACACAGTAGCAGATTCTTTCCTAAAGGTCCAAGATCTTTCGTATTTTGTTAAACTATTGAGATATACCAGTATTCACATCAAGTGAAGATAAGCACATTTAAAAAAAATAAAAGTGCTTATATTAACTTGGGCTAATTTGGGGATGGCTTATCTTTGCTAATTTGGGGAGTGATCATTTTTACTAGTTGTCCATAGGAGTGATTATCATACTAGATTTTCTTAGGTTAGATTAGATTATGTTAGGTTGACGTTAGATTTTGTTTGGGGTTTGGTTAGCTTGCAATTCGTAAGGGCCGGGAAACCCTTAAGCTGATTGTTTTTGATGAGTTGTTTTCCTATCTCAATTCTTACGAGGATGTCTCTACTGGTCCAAAGAATAGCCACTACTTTACGCTCTGACACTTGCGGGAATAAGACATAACACTCTTTCTTAGCTCGTTTTTACGGGAAGTGGCCAGACAATATCTTCCCAGATTCCTGACAAAATGCTACCATGCTTGCTTTTTGCAAGCCATGTAAAGGTCACTCCCCTCCGACTGGTTCTGCCCAATTTATTTCACTTCTTGATGTGCACATTGAGTGAATAGTAGTGCGTTAAGATAGTTTGTTTCTAAGGCACCGCAGGTCATTTGCCTTCGGGTCAGTGTGGCTTTCGTAGGTTTCACTCCTACTCGGCTGCTCAGTTGCAGCTGGAAGGTGCGATCTACACACGATTCCTTGCATGCATTATTTTGACACGATATTTATTTGATTTAGATAAGGCCTATGGTACCATGCGATGATACGGTATCATGTAATTTCTACATTCTCTACGACCAAGGAAACGCCTCCCGATCTTTCTCTCGGAATTCATACGATATCCTCAATTTTGTGTATGGCTGGGACATGCACTCTGCTTTCCCTTAAAAAAAAGAAGATGGTGACCCGCAGGGAAGTGTCACTGTATGGCCTGAGAAAATGTTCTTTCTACAATATACATGGTGACTCTTCGAGGCATTTGGAGCTTTCAAGATGCTCGTATTAGCCTATTCCTTCGCGAGTTCGAGGTTCGAGAGTATTACATTGGGTTCGTCTTTCTTGAAGCATACTTCGTATAATAAAAGAACCATGTCTGTGTACTAGAATTTCCTCCAATTACAATGAGAAGTTGGTTTTCTCCCCAGTTTGAAGTTGGTAGGATTCCTTTGGGAGCTGAGTGCATCTTCTCAACCGAGTTGCTTGTGATATACCGATCGGAGTGGTAGATTTCGCGCTACGGTCGTTTTAGGGGGAGTTTTGTCATTCAAAGCGAGTCATCGATTCGGGTGAGTATTCTCGAGTCATTTAAATAACCCTCGCCGGCATATTCATGATTTTACGTCTACTGACGTTTGGATGATGTGGTGATTGTGTTCTGCTTGTCTTGGGACATACAGGATAATTTGTCGCCTAACTTCACTAAAAAGGAAATAACAGATTTCATTTATATAGATATATTTACCAAAATTAAATGTTGAAGACTTGAAGGATTGCTGTAGGATTCATTTTATTCAATGACATCGCCGTCGACTTCTACCACAGCCTCCAGGCAGTGGCGAAACCTGCTGCATGCCTTCTTTGACAGTTTCCCTATTTACTGGGTGAAAACTGCCGTGATCTTGGATATAACCTCCACCTTAGTAGTGAACGGGAACTTGTTTGTCTACCTCTCAACCACATCCCACACATAATAATCCAGGAATGTGCAGATTGAGGAATTGGGAGGCCAAATGTTCAGAGCGATGTTGTCAAAGTAATTGTCTAATAGCCAAGACTGGTTTCTCCTGCTTGTATGGCATAATGAAACGTCCTGCTGCCACACCTACGGTCTTCCAGCGGCCATCTCCTGGATCCAAGCAACACTAATTCCCCCATGCACTTAATAAAGCCCTTTCTAATGAGTCTGAAGCACTCTGAGAAGATAAACGAGGGGATAATGTGGTCCTAATGGTTTCTCAGCAGCCGGGGTTGGATTAAGACCCTTAGAGGCCCTAAGCACTAAAAAATTGTGGCGCCAACATACATTTGTAATTCAAAATCTAAACAATAATAAACCATAAAATAAAGTTGTATTTTTTTGAAAATTCAAAATTAAACTAAACTTACAGGAAGAAGAAAAATAATATGTCTTTATGGTTCCATTTTATTTATAGTTAAAAATATTTCTCTTACTTTTTTCCTCTGCAACACAAAAATGAATTCTAGTCCTTGCACCCCGTAAGGGGCGCGGCGATTTGCCATCCTGTCCGCCGTGCTGACGGGATTCAGCACCCCGATTCCATCACCACAACGGGGTTCGAGAATGTGGTCTGGTTTTGGTCCTGTGCGAACTTACCCCAAATCCTTTGGGAAAAATAAGGAGTCCTTCCATTGAGTGAAGACACTTATAAAAGACATAAGGATCGACTTTGATTCGATATGAAACCTTGCCATTACCCGTCTAACTTCATATTGGGACATTGTTTGGACCCTGTCTGTACCGCTTATAGGTATATGACCTCTTTGAGAGCAGTCTCACACTCCGCTGACTACCAGAGAAGGTGCCACCAAGAAAAACGGCCAGATGTTCGAGGAAAAGAAGCAAGTCAGCAGGGATAAGGGTGGTGGAGAACTCATCGACTTCGTGAACTGACCTAAACTCCTCGCAGATATAGAAATCAGTCATTTCCTCGAATGTGACCCACCGTGTCCAGTCCAACTATCACCCAATGTGCTTATTGAGCAGCAGCGGCTCAGCAAACGTCATTCGAGTGGGATGTGTTTTCTACCATCGATGTTGTTGAATTGACACCGCTCCAAATTTGAGTATACATCTGGAGAGCACATGGACAGTTCTAGGCAGGAAAAGGAATTGATTCTAGGACACTGGTGTGAATTATTGTCTATTACTGAGACCAAGTTCCAACCCTTCGACCATTTCTGCCAAGATTTGGTCACCTCAGCAGGGGGGGGAGAGGAGTGTTCAGGCTTCAATAACCACACTACATTGCGGTGGAACTCTTCCTCATCAAAGCCGATATAGTCCAACAAAGTATCTTTTGTCCAGGTAGTGTTGGACTGCTACCACCTGAAGAAAGGTATGGAGATTAAAAAAATGGAGACATCTCACCTGGTACCTATAAAATGAGCATCCAAAAATAAGGTTGGAAAGATGTGATGTTTGAAGAAGTGAGCGTATCTTAAACCCATTCATGTTATTTCATGATGATGTTGTAAGTCAATTTTTTTCACTTTTGAAGGTTATTTTTACGAACTTTTTTGCGTAATTAAGGAAATGAAAATCAGTTTTAATAATAATATAAAACTTAAGAACAACACCCTGACATCCATACAACGTAAAATTTGACAAAATATTCCAATAGAATTAAACCAAATTAAAGTTTACATTTGACTGAATCACTGATGCAGACAATATATGCCTAACAAAGTAGGTCCATAATATCGTACTTAACATTTTATTGACTGATATTTTTAATTTCACACAGGATATTAATTCATGTTGAATTACACTGGGCAACAATATATTTGGTGAATTGACAAATTTAAATTTTCCTACCTAATTCGAGTATACTGAATTCAAGTCTGAAATCAGATTCTCTCTAAATGCTACAGATTTTTTGTAATATCAATAACTAATATTATAAAATAATTTTCATTTTATCACGCCTATCATCATGCCCTGAAGTAATTTTGAATCATCCTTTTGCGTTATTTATAGTAAAGCAGGTTTTTTTGCACAACCATTTTATTGCATATGAGAAGAAACTTGAATTCCACATTAGGATTACAAATACTGTAATCAAATAGATGCTAATATATTAATGATTGTACATCAGGTTGGAGGACCTCTTCTTGATTTCAATCGGGCTAAAATTTGCGTTTGTAACTCTTTCTCTTGTAATTCTTCTCTGGCTGATCTCTTCTAATCATCCAGCAGTAGTCCACCATCATGTGTCTATCCCAGTGACCTTGGTAGCACTCTTCCATCGTCATCAAATCCTGATGGAAGCATTCCCCTTGTTTGTCGCCCCTGGCTCCCAAATTCTCTGGGAATCGGTTGAGGTGACTATTTAGGAAATGTAGCTTCACACTCATGTTGCATCCCAGATCACGATATGCTAAAAGCATATAAATAACCAGATCCTCGTAATTATGCCCTTTTTTGTTTCCCAAGAAGTTACGAACAATGGCAGAAAATGAGAGCCAGGCTACCTTCTCTTTTTTATTCATCGTGTCCACGAATCTAGAATCACTCAGAAGTCTTCGTATTTGGGGACCATCAAATACTCCTGCTTTTATTTTTTTGTATGACAAAGCAAGAAACACCGATACTATGTACTGAAAACAATCATTCTCAGTGCTCAACACGTTGACATACTGCTTCATCAACCCCAGTTTGAGATGAAGTGGAGGGAAAACGATCTTCTTTCAACTTATGATTGGCTCGTTAACAATGTTTGGCATTCCTGCTTCCAAAGTTTCCTGAACTGACCAATCTTTTTGAGACCAGTGTTTGTCAAGGGCTCGACTGTCCCACATACAGATATAGCATGGAAACCTTGTATTTCCGTTCTGCTGGCCAAGGAGGAAGTTGACCATCTTAAGGGTTTACACATATGATCCAATTGTGTTCATGGTACTTAAGTAAATCCATGACCATTCTTATGTCATCGTGAGTTTCTTGCAGATGGATAGAGTGGCCGAGAGGAACTGCACCAAAGTTATTGCCATTATGCAAAAGGACACACTTGAGGCTACGCATGGAGCTATCCAAAACAGTCTCCACTCAGCAGGGCTATAGGTGCCAAGTCCCAACTCGGTAAACAGACCAGGAACATCGTGGCAGTATACAAATGGTTTTTCCTCAGCGAAATACTTAACAAATGTACTCTCCCTTGTTCAGTAATATGATACCCGTACCGACCTGTCAAGCATGTCTTTCACCCAACCTGGAGGCTAAAAGTTGTGCTGCTTTCTTGGAGAGCGCCAAATCACATATCAAGTCATTCAAATTCTCTTGATTGAAACAGCGAGGAGCTAATGACTTCAGCATCTGATGATGAATCTGCAGACTGAATCCATTCCATGGACGTCCATATCAGGTACATCATTTTCAGCCCCGGAGGAAGCATATCCACTTAAAAGACTGGTAAAGACTCAGAATGAGGTACTGGCTGGATCGCCGAGGGAATGTTGGGGTAGTCGATCTTGCGCCGAAATTTCTTGTCAATCCCTGAGACCAGGCACAAATAACAATCCGATATATGATCCTTTGGCTCTCGCCACACCATGGGGATTCCAAAAGAAAAACCATTTCTCTTTCCTTTCGTCCACTCACGAAGATGTTCCACACAACTATGGCAAACAGCATGTGGGGCCCACTTCTTATCTTGATCACCAAGAGGAACATCAAAAATATGCCTTATACTTGTAAGTGCGGATCACAAAATTTGATATATTGTGCCTTTGACGAACTAGCATTTAATAGCCACATATGTAGCAGAAGGTGTCTGGATCATTAACTCAATTTCCTCTTGATGAAGCCATCACTCTAACATGAGACCTGGAAAAAGAAACAATAATGTCAATATTTTACACAAGAACACTTATTACTATCTTACTACTATGTACTGTGAAGTATTTACTTTCTACAAGCACCCTCTCTGTCCGTCCGGAGGGCAGTTTTGGGGGAAATGAGAAAATAGAAATTACAGAATAACTATAGCATGTAGGTAAAAATGGATTATATATTTGAAATCAACACAAAAACTGAATTAAAATTGGCAGATAAATCTAATTCACCAGAAAATGTGATTAAAATTGTTCCCCTCTGTTATCTATTGAATGATATAAATAAATTTTGTGGTGGGGTTGTTGTAGGAATTTACTAAAATAATTTTCTGCCTAATTTGAAATAGCTCATCTCTACTAGTTCTCATTAGGAGTACCTATCTTTTCTTGATGCAAATTTTCCTCTAATTTTACAGATGCCTTTAGTCATTCAAGGCTTATTCTCTTCATATTATGATTAAATTGTGGGCATTTCTATAGTTCTGGATGCAAATCAGTTCTCAATTTTTTTTTAGTAACTAACATATTTAAGACATCTGGAACTAAAAATATTAAAATTAAAGGTCTTAAAAAAATGAGAAAATACGTGTTGGTACATGAACATCTCAGATGAAAAGTGAAAATTCAACTTGTTTCTGAAAGCAAATTTACCCAAGTTGAAACTCTTGTGTGGCAAAATCTTAATAGAAATTTTAAATAACAAAATGTTGCTTAATTGTATTTGTTTTAATCTAGGCCAGAGATATGTGGAAAGAGAGTAGTTAAGAAAATTGTAAAGTTAGGTATTAATTCCACTCCTTTGGACATTGAGGAAGGTGTGCAACTCTCCTGCATCTTCCTCCTTGTGGGAAAATGATACAGGAATAATGACACCTGTCACCAACAGATGGAATTGGCACGAGAAGAGAAATGCGAGTTTCTTCCCTTCCTCTCACCAAAGGAAGTCTTCATTAAAAATGGGAGAATCGCTTCGATGGAATTTGTTCGAACGGAACAACGTGAAGATGGAACTTGGATTGAAGACGAAGGCCAAACCATGAAGATAAAATGTGACTATGTTATTTCAGCGTTTGGATCCAGTTTAATGGATCAAGACGGTGAGAGCTACTTTGTGATTAGTTTGCTTTATGTGTACGTTATGGTATGTATGTGGTAGGTGGGTATAGAATGTATGAGTTAGAAAATAGTGGTTGAAAATAGAAAAAAAGTAAAATATTTGCAAAGGGTTATAAGGGACACAGTGATCAGGCTTGTCGCTGTCATTGTTTGTTTTGTTATTGGTGAGTTGTTTTGGTGTGTTCAAACCCCAGTGGCGTAGGTAAGGATGGGGGGGCGAGAGGGCACAAATTTAAAATTTACCCCGGACAGCCTACATTAGGGGTGGCCCCAAACAAGTGTCGCATGCCTTTTTTGAATGAAAAAACAGTTAATAAAATGGTTAAATATAGAGCCCCATCAAAATATATTGTTGCTGTGTCAGACTGAGATAATGTATCAATATAAATTTTGATTTTTTTGTCTAAATGTAATATCTCAGTTTCACATTTTGTATTTTATTTTTTTAATCATACATAAGTATTCCCTATTAAAGTGTCCTATTTATTTTTATTATTTTATTTGACATTATCAGACATACCAGAGTCATTCATGATATCAAACATTCATATGTCAGGGACCCCAAATGAGATAATGCCCCAGGGCCCACAAATCCCTAGCAACGCCACTATCAAGCCCTTATGTTATTCTTAATTTTCTTGTGATGTTATGCTTTCGTTTATTTATTGTTGCTTAGTTTCTTTGTATTTTGTTTTTTGTTGTAGGTTTGTATGCCATTTTCTGGTTTCTTCCTTTTTCTTTATAGGCCTCTAATGGCGGCAGCTGGATTTGCTGGACCCATATTCATCCTTCACAGAGCGGGCTACTGCGCAGATTGATTAGCCTTTACATCCCATGGTGACAATATGGTCCCCATGCTCATTAATGAAAGTTTTTTACACCCCGACTTTACTCCCCTTTACCATCGTTGGAGCCGCTCTCGGGCAGCTCCATTAACGAAAAAGAGGGTTCTCCCGTGTGCTTTCTCAGGGGCCCTTCCAAACCTCTTTGACCGGACAGAAGGCTTACTCCTCTCCTAGGTCTACAGGGGTGGTAAAATCCCTCTCATCCCCTTCTATGAAGTTGCCCTTCAGCAAATCCCTCTTTTTTTCCCAGTGTCAGTCGTCCCTTTCTCTCACAGGAGACTGCCAAGAGAGCAAGGAGGCGGCCCAAGATTGACCGCTCATGCTGGGAGCGGCTCGATAGGGCCAACCCCCTTAGGGAGGCAAGTGATGCCAAGATGAATCGGTCCGTGCCCCTTAACGTCCTGCAGTCTCAGGATACAAGGGAACAGCGTACCTGCTCTCCTCTCTTCCCCAGACGGCAAGACCTCGCACGGGGTCGAACCTGTGCTCGGTGCTAAGCACAATACCCGAGTTCGCCCCTCTGCAAGCTTGACAAACACCTCGAGCACCCGAGGACTCACAAGGAGAGGAGGGATCTTCTGCCCCGGCTGGTATCCCTTTGAGAGCCAAAACCTTCTCCATTTCAGAGAAGGATCTTGAAGAGGCCGGTCGGTCTGGCCTAAGGGTTCCTTCAAGCGGGACAAAGAAGCGGGTTCATTCCCACCCTCCTCTCCTAAAAAGAAAAGACAGGAATAAGAGCAAAAAACAAGGCTCGTCTTCCTCCGCGGGAGCAGCAGGGAGGGACAGGTTTGCTGCCGTTTCGGTGAACGACCAAGCCGAGATCAGCACGCTCGGCCACGATGTAACCCCCAGTGTGGAATCCCCGACAAAGCCCAAAGTTTCAAGTGCGCAGAGCGGAGCCTCGCTTACGTCGACGCCCCTCATTCAGAGACTAGTTAGCGTTTTCGAGCCCGTTGGCTTCAAACGCTTTCTAGTTATTCTCCCCAGAGATGGCAGCATATTGGCTAAGGGCGTCATGATATATCAGAGGAGAGCACTAGCTAGCCTGACTGGTAGAGAGGCGAACGTGACCCGTTTCTCGGACGGGAGCCTTCTGGCGAATACATTGAATCCCTCCGAGGTGGCCATGATTAGTGTCCTTAGGACTCTTGATGTCACGCCGGTGACTGTGACGCCGCACTCTACCATGAAATTCGTGAAAGGAGTTGTATATGCCAGGGAACTCGTGGGATACTCCATAGATGACATCACCTTAGAGCTGGCCGGACATGGGGCTGTCAATGTCGAAAGTGTGATTAGAAGACAGAGAGAAGCCTCGAGACCCACTCTTACACTCTTCGTGATGTTCGACTGTGACAAGCTCCCTGACTCGGTACCTGCCAGCTGCTATCGCTACCGCGTGAAGGCATTCGTGCTACTGCCGGGAGGTGCTACTACTGTCACCGCTTCGGCTATCTAAATCGCTTCTTTAGACGTGCAAAGTTGGGGTTACCCCAAGTAAGTTGCTCCAAGGCCGCACACGATAAGACCGATTGTGTCAATTGGGGAGAGCCACACCCCGCTTCTTCGAAGCAATGTGGTGCTTATCTCCTTGAGAAGGAAATCCTGGCCGTTCCGGACCAGGATAGTCTCTCATTTCTCTAGCCTAAGGTCTTGATACTGGCGCGCCCGGCGTAGCCTGGGACATCTTGTGGCTTACTGTTAAAAAGAGGCATACTCTGTGCTCCTGGCCCCCCCAGGCCTACAAGCATGGTCGTTTCCGCGCCCATTCAAAAACCTTCTGCGGATTCTGCCCACCACGGGCGCTCTTCTGGTACAGTTGATGGCACAAAGGGTTCACTTCCAGCCCTGGCTAAAACCAGTCCTTCCCCTTCCTCTAGCCTGACCGTTTCCCGTAAGGCGAAATGGTCGCGCGCTTCCACCGACTCGTTAGATGCACAAGAGGTAGCACCCCTGAAGTTGCTCGTCAGGCGGTCTTCCGGGTTCCTAATGCTGCTTCCTGAAAGGACAGCACCAAAGGATCTTCTGCTCCTTCGCCCACACCCAGTGCTAATCTGGGTGACTCGAAGGCGACAGTGCCTTCATCGCATTGTTGGGCCAAAGTTCTGCCTCCAGGAAGTGTACCGCCATTGCCATGAGGGTCTTCTGTTCGAAATGGGCCCCAGACATATCCGGGCTACGCCTGGAAGCCATATTCCTTCAATGGAATTGCCGCGGACTCTGGGCCAACTGGGTGGAGCTACGGAGGCTCATCTCCTCCCGTTTTTCCTTCCCTGTCTTTTCTTAGATACATGCTGGGCGCCATTTTGACCCCGCATGATGTCTCCGTTCCTCTCTTTGCTTTAATTATCTCCTTTCAAGCAGTAGATGTGCAATTGCACTTGGGTAGGAGGTATACTGTTATTTCTGCGTACATTTCATCGTCAGCCAACTTCGACGCGGGAGACTTCCGCTGCCTCGTAGCACAGTTGCCGAGGCCCTTTCTCTTGCTGGGGGATTTGAACAGTAGACACCCCCTTTGCGGAGACTACTCGATCAATTCCAGGGGTTAGGTTCTTGCCGACCTAATCAAGGAGCTAGACATAGTTGTCCTAAGTGTAGATGTGTTTACGCATCGCTGCCCTACAACCTGCTTCATTTTTCTGTCTTGATCTATCCTTGTGCTGTCCGGATGCACACCCTGATTTGGTATGGTGGGGTGGCGGTAGTCGTGACCTCCATCATGGTAGTGATCGCTTTCCCATTCATCTTGCAGTTTTTGGACCGCCACTGCTTGGTAGCGCCCCCCCCCCCCCTCCCCCCCCCCCCCCCCCCGCCGTCTCCATCACGGTGGTGTTTGCCGTGGGCACGGTGGTCAGTATTTTAGGAAATAACTGATTTCCCAGTTCAGTCCCAGTGGAGGAGTTTCGTTCGGTGGATGAGGCCGCCAACTTCTTCTCAAGCAACATCATGGCCGTGTGCCTGACTACGATTCCCAGAAAGTTTGGTCGTTTTGCACGCCGACCGCTTCCTATTAAAGGCAGCCGAGTGTGAAACGTCCCTCAAACAGAAGCATTATACCTACCTGCACTGTGAGCACTGCCCTAACGATTTCACTGTTGGGGAATTTCGTTGATCTAGTGCTAGCTTACGGTATGTTTCACAGCACGCCCGCCGCCCTTACTGACAGGAATACGTGTCTTCGCTTATCAGGACGACCCCTTAGCAGTGGTGTGGAAGTGAAATAAAAGGATTCCGTGCACGTTCTCGCAGGAGCCGCTTCCTGTACTCCAGGAGAATGGGACCTCAATCTCGGACCCTGTGTCCGTGGCCGAGTCCTTCACGAACGCTTTCTCCGCATTCTCTAGCTAAGATTCTGCTCCCTAGGCATTCAATGTGCTTCGTAATGTCGTGGAAGGCCGCCAACTAGACTTTACCTCCAGTCGGGATCTTGCTTCCCCATCATTGAGGCATGCAGCACCTTCACTAAAGGCTGTTGAACGGTGTGCAGTTTTGTACAAGGCATCTACACAGAGAGTTATGGTGCGATTGCATTTTTTAAAGGCTGTCTTTTTCAATAGTATTTAATTATTTGGGTTATTGGTTGCATCTAGGCCCTTGAGTGAGACGGGTCTCCCTCTGAGACGTGTGCGGTTGTTTATTTTATATTTTTCCTTCTCTATATGTAGCTTTTTGCTGCTATTGGTGTATTGGATTGTCATTAATTGTATGTTCCTTTGTTTAGTTTTGTTTTTTTAGTAGTTTTTTAACATTGATTAATTTGTGAGATTAGAATTAGATTGTATGAAGACAGTCTGAGGCCAGTTGATGATCGCAATTTATGCGGCCACTTTAGTGATGTATTTTAAATACTAAACGGGCTCACAAATATTTGAATTAGATCCTGAACGGCCACTATTAATAACGCTTCCAAACTAATAAACAAAAGATTTCACTCAAGAACAGAAATTATACCTTGCCTTGGAATGTCGGTGGAAGCACTAAAGTAAAAATGCTTAGCAAGAGAATCGAAAAATATTATTTTAAAATTTAACGTAAAGCAAAGAGAGTTGTTAAAATAACTCCTCCAATGAACATCGTCTTAGTTGATAATCCTAGTTATTGAGCGATAAATTTATGCCAGAGTGGAGCTCGTCGAAGCGGTAAAAGTTTGATAAATTATGTCATGTTTGATTCGCAAAATATGAATATTTCCTTATTTTTATTCGTACTATTTACAGTTATAGCAGCTTTGTCTCCAGTTGCCTTTAATCGGTGGGGCTTGCCAGAAGTGGACCCAATAACGATGAGAACAAACGTCGAGTGGGTTTTTTGTGGAGGCGATATTGCAGGCACTGCAGAAACCACTGTGGAATCCGTGAACGATGGAAAAACTGCTGCCTGGAGCATCCACAGATATCTGCAGGTAATTCTGCTTGATAAATATCACTTTGTTTTTGCCATCTCTATCTAAGCTGAGTAATCAGCCCATTTTCGCAAGACTGCTCATAAAAACTTTGTTAGCTCTTCATACCTAATATTGATTGAAATTTGTAAAAGAAAATTGGCTAACCTCACCATCTCGTGTTGTCGTTTGGTTTTGGTTATGCGTCATTATTTAGTAAACCTAAAAATGACTAAAGCCTCAACAAACTTTATTTTCAGAATCTCTACGAGTTTCCTGTCCCGCAAGAAGCACAGCTTCCCAAATTTTGGACCCCCATCGATCTTGTGGACTTATCTGTTACGATCTGTGGCGTGAAGTTAGTGTTCTTAGTTAATTTTTATTAATTAATTATTAATGTCACTATTCCCTTTAATTATTAATTCCTCGTATCCTTTTCCTTTGGCTTGTTCCCCCCGATCGGATAATCAAATAAGCCAGGGAGCAGTTTGAATTTTTCTGTTGTTCAAGGAAGAGCCACACTTTCAACGTCAGACGGTGCGGACTGAAACCCCAAAGCCGATTCGTACATATTGGAATAGTTTTATCTTGCATTTGTGTGAATAAAAGAAGTGAAAGAGCAGGGTATTTTAACTGACTGTGTGTGTGATGAGAATGGAACTTCCTGCGCAGTGGCGTAGCTAAGGATTTGTGGGCCCCGAGGCATTATCTCCTTTGGGGGCTCCCAACATACGAATGTTTGATATCATGAATGACATAAAACAACTACTCCTGCAATATTTTTGTGCACTCTGGTATGTCTGATAGTGTGTCAAACAAAACAATAAAAATAACTAAGACACTTTAATAGCAAACACCATCTTGACAAGAGGGCAATCCTCAAATCACAATAACCCATTTGAAATTTTATTTCCCAAACTGATTTTATTAAATATCATTTTAGAAATCAATTTTTTTTAGAAAAATACAGGTGTTTGTATGTATTATCAATACAAAATCTTATAATCTTCACTCAAAAAACTACAACAACAGTGCTACTTATGGACTCTGAGCTTTTCAAGTTTTGTTGTCTTGGTCGTCGCGGTAGCTAATAACGAACTGGCTGGTAAGTGGCTTTTTCTTATCACTCCATTCGGCGAACCGAAAACTTAAATATTAAGATGCTATTTGGAAAAAATTAGCCCCCCCCCCCAAAAAAAAAAAAAAAAAAAATCATGGCCTGGCTACGGGCCTGCATGGTGGTTAGCTGGAGACTCGTGTCTGCGGGGGATTAGTATGTCCACGGGGCATGGGGTTCTCAGTGAAGGCGTCTCAGCGGAGGATCGGCCGGCTTAAGCAAACACAGCTATGGACAGTCGCGTTGGCTGTTGCCACGCGAGAATTCCTTTGCTTTCTCGCTTTTTGGAATCCTGGTTAAGGCCACGTGGCCTCAACTCGACGAGGGGGGGGGGGGTCAAGGTGGTCCTTAGAGGTCGTCATCTCACAATTCATTCCATAAGTCTGATACAGCAACAATAAAAGTAATTATTAAGATGCTTTAATACTGAATACTTGTGTATGATGACAAGAAATAAACTACATTTATCAAATATATTAGTCAAAGTTTATATTGATTTATATTGGAAACTCCTGATTATAAAATCAAAGCCTGTAGCAATGACATCACACAAATTTCACTTTTAAGTAACTTCTTAACTTTGCTTGACTAATCCTTGAACTAATATTTGTCTATTTTTTTATGGGCCTCTTTATTTAACCGTTTTATTAACTGTTTTTGTCATTCAAAAAAGGGACGGGACACTCGTTTGAGTCCACCCCTAATGTAGGCCCCGGGGAAATTTTTAATTTGTGCCACCCGCTCTCCTCATTTAGCTACGCCACTGTGCATGCCCACATGCGCGACAGGCCACGCTGCTGTAATTTGGGAGAGTTACCCCCCTCCTCCCTACCAGCGCCGAAAGTCTTTTTGTCCGCTCTTACCGGCCTCGAACTTGAGTAACCAATCCTCTATAATTATGTAGCTTTATTTCCATAGGTTCCCGAATCCTTTCGGTTTGGCTTCTGCTCCGCCAACCACTTCAGCAGCCATGATTCGAAGGGGCTTCCAAGCTGGTTGGGGCTTTTGCGTCACGAAGACATTTGCTCTGGACAAGGTACAGACGGAATATCCGGGTGCAGGGCATCTCTCTTACTAAAAGTTTGATTACTTTAATCTTTTAACTGCTTGTTTTCTCGTTCTTCAGTATTTTATGTGTATACTTTCACACACTTTCACATAAGCCATTCAAATGTCTTAAAATCGTGAACTTTAAAAGGACACGTTCCATTTTTACCGAGAAATTTCGATCAATTAAAGGGCGAGTTACTTCCCCCATTTCAAAATATCAAGTCTGCAGTCGCAATCAATGGCGGAACCAGAATTTAAATTGGGGGGGGGGAGGCGGCTGAATTCCTCCCTCTGAGCAATCTGAGAAAGGGTATTGATCATTAATAATGCTTTGTTGCACACCATTGATAATAAATAACTACCTGACACATGAGTGAACAGTGAGCACTAGCGCTTAAATCCGAATTTTTTCCACACCAAAAAATTATGAAATGTGGTTTATTGTAGTTTTTGGACGTCTGCTAACGCATAATAGTGAATTTAATAATTATTTTTGAGATTTGCTTGTATTTTATGCATGTATCATACCTATAAGTTGCATTCGGTCGCAACGGTTTAAAAAACTTTTATATGTAATTATATCATTACATAACTCTTTCTGAGAGGCGGAATACAAGTATGTTTCTTTGGCCGCCTTGCTGAGGGGCCTCAGTGCCCTGTCCCGCCCCAGCTTAGCCTGTCTTCCTTCCTCCGTTAACCCCAATTCTCAGTCTCCTGTGCCAACTCTCCCTTATCCTGCCCATACCCTTCCGGCGTCCCTTTACAATCGTCTTTTCTCTACCATTTTGTTGGCCCCTTCTTCTCCTGCCCATGGACCTCCTCGATCACGGCCCGGCCGTCATTTGGATCACGGAACCGAACACTCCTACCACAAGATGTTAGGCGTAGTGACCCTAACCCCCCAGAAGCCAGTCACCAAGCTGGATCCGTCATCCCAACCTGCCTACCACCCCCGTGTAGGATTTGGTCCGTGTTTTTCCAATCAGTGGCGGAGAAGGTGTATACCATCCCGCCCAGTGATAGCCGCCGGGGCCAATTAAAAGCGCCCAGTAGTGCCGTTTCCTTGCTGGCCGTCTCATGCAGGGGTAGTGAAATCTTGCTTACAACCATGGAGCCCCCTCTCCCCTACCAACGTTGGAGTCGCTCTCGGGCAGCTCCAAAGCAGAAACGGAGGTCCCCTCCCCTGTGCTTTCTAAGTGGCCCCTCCAATCCTCTTCTACCAGAGAGGAGGCTTACTCCTATCCTATGCATACGGATGCAAAGGACTCCCCCTGACCCCCTTTTCTGGATGCCCTCCTTCTTTCCAACGGCAATCCCTCCTTTACTTTCACAGGGGACTGCCAAGAGAGTAGGATCGTGGCCCATTCCTTTGCATTCAGGAGCCTATCTGGCCATTCCCAACTAGAGCAAAGGCCGCCGTAATCACGATGCAGCGTAATACTAGGCTCGATTTGGTGAAATCTGACGGTAAGCAAGATTTCACCACCCCTGCCGGTGACGGCCAACACTGACCGCAACAAGAGGACGGCACTACTGGGCGCCTTTAATTGGCCCCGGCGGCTATCACTGGGCAGGATGGTATACACCTTCTCCGCCAATGATTGGAAAAACACGGACCAAATCCTACACGGGGGTGGTAGGCAGGTTGGGATGACGGATCCAGCTTGGTGACTGGCTTCTGGGGGGTTAGGGTCACTACGCCTAACATCTTGTGGTAGGAGTGTTCGGTTCCGTGATCCAAATGACGGCCGGGCCGTGATCGAGGAGGTCCATGGGCAGGAGAAGAAGGGGCCAACAAAATGGTAGAGAAAAGACGATTGTAAAGGGACGCCGGAAGGGTATGGGCAAGATGAGGGAGAATTGGGGTTAGCGAAGGAAGGAAGAGAAGCTAAGGTGGGGCCTTCGTGCTGAGTCTCGTAAGCAAGACGGCCAGAGACACGTATCGCCGTGCCCCTTACGGGTGTGGGTGCTTAATGAGGTCGATTCGCTTTTCACTATTGGCTAATGAAAGAACAAATCCCTCCTCCCGGATCCGCGCCTGGTCTCAACTCGTTTTTTCTCGAATTTAAAGCAAATTACCAACAAAGATGTATCGTATAAAGTTTGTAAAGAATGTTGTGATTCGAGAAAAAGTGAAATTATGTGCAAGTTATATAGCCGCATACCCTCCTGCATACATTGGGATGGAAGGGAAAACGGCAGGTGTAAGCCGTTGTAAGTTTGCACATCCTACATCTGACATCCCCTTACTTTCGGTACCATGGCATCAGTTTCGTTTTACTCTGAATATCATTAAAGGATTTTACGTAATTATTAAATTTATAATGATGATGATCTTTCTCCTAACCCATTGAATACGAAAATATCATGACTTTAACAAGTGTTTAAAATACTCTTAATATCCAGATCAAAACTAAACTGATCACATGGTACTGAAAGGTAAACAAACAGTTTGAGATTGCGGATTGGCTGTATCCACCTCTGCTGACTAATAACTTAATGCTGAACTTTTAGGAGTTAGTGGGGGTGATAATAATAAACTGGTTAAATAATAAAATGGTTTAAAAATAGTTAACAAAAGTGGTTTTATATGCTTCTTTAGCTCTTGATCCCTCTCTTTCCCTTTGGCCTTTCCTGTTTGAAATGATATATTTTTATCATATTTATATACTGATTTCTTGTCAATTTCCTACGACGGTCATTGAGAATGACCTGAATAAAAATCGAGTGTACTCGGATTTGCGTTTCATCTCTTTTGTATAGCATTTATGCATTGATTTCACCCCTCAGCGCTATTTCTTAATTTCCCATAATACACTATTTGTAGGACATAGTCACAAACGTCTCTCCACGTATCGTCCGAGGAACAACCTCAGGTCATCTTTACGGGCCAGGGCAAGGATCGTTTTTAAACATCGAGCTGATATCGGAGAAATCTTGTGCCTATTGGTGTCAGAGTATTGTAGAGCTGAAAAGAGATTTCCCTGATAAGGTAAGATTGAGGGGTTTAGGGGCAAATTTTTTCCCGGTGCATTCAGTAACTTAATCATCGATCTCAACGGTTGTTTGCTTCAAACGCCCTTTACACTATCGGCCACAATGTCGTTTGCACCTTTCTAAGATGGCTGGACTTAAAACACTTTCTAAAATAATTATAACTATAATATTTCACATAAAACAAAGTGAATTATCTGCCTTTGTTTTAAATTTCATCCATAACATTCCAGAACGTGTGATGACATGTACATTACATGTGTAGCATTGTATGAATCGATATTCAAACATTTTGAGTCTAACAGACTGTGGTCCCCCCAAAAACCCTCCCTCTCATCACTGAAATCTTAAAATTCTCATTTCTCGCTCTAAGGGGCTTGCATTCTAAAAATGCAAGCCTTGTATATAAAAAAAATAGTAAATTCAATCGAGCTCTTTTGCTAATAGATAAAATTTCTCGGATGTATAATAGGCTGTAGCATCAATAAACAAATTTCAGCAAATCAACATGCACATTTCAGGTATTGTACACTTGAGTACACATATTTCAAATGTGGGAAAAGCTTTTTGAGGAATAGTTGGAATACCTCCTTTTGTGAGCTCAAAATTTCCTTTTTAAACAGATTTCGAGCCCGAAAGATATACTTTTTTTTATTTAGTTATTTTTTGATTGGAGCCAATCTAGCGACTGAAGCCGTCACGGCATTGGGGGAAAGGTCCATGGAAACAGTCGCGGCGCATTGGCACGTAACTTTAAGTTCCCCTCGAACGTCACCTATCTTCTTTGCCAAGCCGCCCGGAGGGCTGCCTGTATTCCGTCCATGTAATCGGAGTGAGGAAGAGCGAAACGCTGGTCTGGTCACCCAGTCCTCGCGGACTCTTTGGCGCCCTCATCTGCGCGCTCAATCCCGGCAATTCCTACATGTTAAGGAAACCAGCAGAAGATAATCTCGACATCCAGCGGCTCTCCAAAGCGTGGCGTTACGGATGTCGCGAACCAGCCGGTGTGGGTGAGTCGCTATACATCACAATCATGTCTCCGAACACGGCACGTCGCGTTATCTCCCGTACCGAGTGGTGTATTGAAACCAGCTCTGCCGTGAAGACAGACGCAGCGCCTCACAGAGCCCCGCTGACTTCAAACAGAGGGGATACGACGTGTAAACCGATCCCCTCTTGGGATTGGAGCCATTGTATACACTAGCAGAGTTTCAGCGAGACACAGTTTGTTCCAAAAAGGCCGAGCGCAATACTTCCGGCGCTGTAGAAACTTTGGGAGCAGAGGCGTGGCGACAAATAGTCAAAGATGGTACCCTCCAGGCTGGCGTCCTGGACAGAACCAGGGGTGCCACCGGCCCGAGAGCCATGCCGAGCTCTCAATGGAGTTCCCTACCCCTAAACCCAAAGGACTTAGGGTATGATTGGCGTCTCAGCGGTATAGGTAATGTCAAGATCATCGGCGGATGCATAAAATTCGCATCCGTAGTCGAACTTCGAAAGAAAAAGGATCTATAAAAAAGTAAGGCAGTAGCTATATCAGTACCCCAGACGCTGAACGTCACAAAGCGAAATATTTCCATGGCGCAGATACAAGAGATCATAAGGCTGCCAATATGATCCTACCAGGTGAAGCGTCAGTCAAATACAAGACCAAGGAAACGGTGCGAGTTCACTACTTCGATGCGAACTCCATTTAAAAACGAAGTATGAGTCAGGGTGGAGCTGTACATAACATCAGAAGTGCACCACCTTAGTCTTGGACACGGAAAACCGAAGCCTATTTATTCGCTTCGGCATAGTGAGAGACGCGGTTCATTGCCCGTTGGAGTCGACGCTCCAGAGTTGGCATTTGAGCAGCGCCAAAAGAGATCGGAAGGTCGTCCACGTAGAGCGTAGCGAGAACATCTTCTAGCAGCACAGAGGTGATCTCGCTGATGCTCAGAGCAAATAGTGTGACAGTGAGGACACTTCCAGCGGGATGCTGACTTAGTGCACCTTTGGGCCGGAGAGGGCTCCCACCACCTGTCACGAAGTCGACGATCTCGCAAAAATTCAGATATAAAAATTGGGAGGCATTTTCTCGGCCCCCATCGTGTTGAGAGTCTCCATTATACCGTATCGCCATGCGGTATCATATGCCTTGTCCAGATCAACAATCACCGTGGCGTATTGCTGTCTACTAAGGAAGTCCTCGTAGATGGCATTTCCCATTCGGAGCAGATAATCTGACGTGGATTAGAACTTGCAGAAGACAGATGGCCTCCACTGTCTAGAAAAAGGTTAATCTAACATTTACCAATTTCTCCATCAACTTGCACACGCAAGAGGTTAGAGAGATTGGACGTAAACCGGCCGGGGTAGAGTAAACTCCCCTATTAACGAAAAGTGAGTACATTAGCGATTTGCTATAAGTCTGGGAAGATACCCTCTACCCAGATCCTGTTGAACAGATCTAACAGAAAGGCCATACCTCGCTCACCCAGGTGTCGAAGCATGGCAAACGGGACATGGTCCAGCCTAGGGGCCATGTCCGCACACGAAGCGAGAGCGGAATGCAACTCACTCAAAGTAAATATCGTTGAAGGGTTCTCCGCCTCTGGAGGTAAAGTCCAGGCTGCGGACTTCCGCGACATCACGACGTGCATTGAATGCTGACGGAGCAGCATCCCGGCTAGAGAATGCGGAGAAAGAGGTCGCGAAGGATTCCGCCACAGACGCGTGATCAGAGATTGCGGTCCCATTCTCCTGCGAGAACTTGCCCCGAATCCTTTTGACTCGCTTCCACACCTTTGCAAAAGGGGTCTTTCCATTATGTGAAGACACGTATGCCGGCCAGGAAGAAAGGCGGGCGTGCTTCGAAATATACCGGAACCTAGCCCTAACCCGACGAAATTCAGTGACAGTGAAATCGTTCGGGCGGCGCTTATAGCTCGTAGGCATAATGCTTATATTTGAGGGCAGACTCACACTTGCCCGACCACCACGGAATCGGTTGGCGTGCAAAACGGCCAGACGTTCTATGAATGTAGGTAGACCCACTGCGATGAGGTTGCTGAATAAGAACTCAATGGCCTGATCTACCGATCTAAACTCATTGACTGAGACAGAAAAATAAGTCAATTCCGCGCCCGCGCCAAGTACCCCCAGGACGGGTTTCCAGGTGGCAGTGGCCCAGAAAATGATATTTGAAAACCATTTATCACAATCAAGATCTCTCCTCATTCATGTCAACACCACTCATCCCTTACTTACACAATTTCTTTACCTTTTCTCTCTTTTTCTCACACTTTCACCTCTTCTTCTAACCCTATCCACATTTATGACACCCATGTCCACCTCGTCGATCAGGTCGGCAAAGACCTTACCCCTTGTATTGAAAGAGTCGTCTCCCCAGAAGTGGTATCTCCCGTTCAAGTCGCCGAGCAAGAGAAAAGGCCTCGGCAACTGTGCCACAACGTGGCGGAAGTCCTTCCCCTCGAAGTTCGCTGACGTTAGAATGTACGCAGAAATAACAGTATACAAGAACCCAGTGCAATTGTACAGCTACTGCCTGAAAGGAGGTGTCTTAAGCGAAGAGAAGAACGGAGACTCATGCCGGGTGTAAAGGGCTCATCCTCCTGCCTGGCCTCCATCCCGCGGTGTTGGGATCGCAAAACCCTTATACCCCAGGAGAGTCGGCACGGGACACTCGCCCAGCATGGTCTCCTGTAAAAAGATCGCTAATGGAAAACGGAAGGAGACGAGCCCCTGCAATCCTCCCAGTTGGCCCAGAGTCCGCGGCTATTACATGAAGGAATATGCCTCCCAGGTCTAGCTCGGAGGAGATGCGGGGCCCCTCGTCGAACAGAAGACCCTCACAGGAATGGCTGTACTCTTCCCGGAGGCAGAACTCCGGGCGCTGTTAGCCGTTGCCTTCGAGGACTTATCGATGGAGGTTTGACTCGCCATGCGACTCTTTTTGCTCCATCTGACTCAAATCTTAGGCAGGCAGAGCGGCTTCGGAGGCCAGGGTCCCTTCTTTGGATGACCCACCGCTTTGGAGTCACTCAGCCTAGCACTCCGTGTGGGCGTAGGAACCGAAACTCCTTCAGTGCTGTCCTCCTTTTGGCAGGTAGCTTTAGAAACCCCGGAATATGGTCCCACGACCAACTGCAGGGGGGTTGCCTTCTGTGATTTTAACGACCCGGTGGAGACGCGCGGCCGTTTCGCCTTAGGGGTAACGGTCTTGCTGGGTGAAGGAGGGGGAACCCTGGTTTTAGCCGGGGCTGGCTGTGAACCCTTTATGCCGCCAGCTCTACCAAGGGAGCTCCCAGGGTGGGTAGAACCCGCAGAAGGGTTTCGAATGGGCGCTGAAATGATCGTGCTCGTAGTCCTAGACTTGCCAGGAGCAGACGGTACCTTTCCTAACATTGAGGCATTGGACGTCCCGGGCAGCGCTGGGGGCGCCAGGACCAAGTCCTTAGCCTCGCGAAATGAGAGACAATCCTGGCTCTGAACGGCCAGGATTTCCTTCTTAAGTAGATAAGCATCACATTGCTTCAAAGAAACAGGGTGCGGCTCTCCGCATTTGACACACTTAAGCGCACACGATTTAGACTAATCATGTGCGGCCTTGGATCAACTTACACAGAATTCGGGTAACCCCGACTTTGCACTTCTACAATAGCAATTCACATGGCTGAACCGATGGCAGTAGTAGCACCTCTACGGCAGTGGCACTAATGTCTTGAAGCCAGGAGGCGCGAAAATTCCAGGTCACCTCTGAATGATGCGCCCCGACGTACTCGAGGCTCCGCCCTGCGCGTCTGGGACTCCCCACTCGTGGGAGCACCGTGACTGAACGTCCCGTTCTTGGCTTAGTCGCATACTGAAATGGCAGCGGCTCCCACGGAGGGAGAGGAGCCCCAAGTCTATTTCCTTTTTTTTCCTGTTCTTTTTCTTCTTAGGAGAATAGGGCGGGGAATGAACCCGCTTCTCGCCTCCGACGGTAGGAGCCCCTAGGGCAGATGGATCGGCCTCTGCAAGATCCTTCTCTGAAATGGAGAAGGTCTTGGCTGTCAAGGGAGCACCAGCCGAGGAAGGAGATCCCTCCTCTCCTTGTGAGGCCTTGGGGGCCCGAACCGTCTGAAGAGGATCTTGCATAGGGGCGTACTCGGGTTCTGTGCTTGGCACCAAGCACGGGTTCGACCCCATGAAAGATCCTACCTGATTCACCTCAGAGACTATGTCCATCTCATGGGGCGTTTCCATTAGCCCCCATCCCCCCACGTAGGATATCACGGATTCCATTCGAGGAGCCTTTTGTCAAGTAGTGGGCCGGCGAAACGGCATCCTTGGGGGAAGAGAGGAGGGCAGGTACACTAACCCCCTGCAAGCTGGTCACGCACACAAGCAGGACATTAGGGGGCACGGGCAGACGGGCGCTTCCATTCCTTGCTCGCCTAACGGGGTTGGCCCTATCGACTTGCCCCATCCGGGAGCGCTCAATTATGGGTCGCCTGCCTGCTTTCTTGGCAGTCCCCTTGGAAAGTAAATGGGGGACTGCCGCTCGAAAAAGTGAGTCGCACAAAGGCGAGTCCAGAGAATGGGGTGAGGGGAAGTCCCCTGCACCAGTATGCATGGGAGAGGAGTAAGCCTCCTATCTGGTCGAGTCGGTGCGGCCGGTTGGTATCGCTACTCCGTGAAAGCATTCGTGCCACTACAATGGAGGTGCTACTACTGTCACCACTTCTGCCATACTGATAGCTCCTGTAGCCACGCACAGTCGGGATTAGCCAAAGTATGTGTAAGTAGCTCCAAAGCTACTTACGATAAGCCCAAATCGTGTGTGGCCAGGTGTGTCAAATGCCGAGAGCCGCAGCCCGATTCTTCGATGCAATGTCATCCGTATCTCATTGAGAAGGAAATCCTGTCCGTTCAGGCCCATGATCATCTCATTTCGTGAGGCTAAGGACTTGGTCCTGGCCCGCCCGTGTCTCCATGGGACGTCTTATGCCTCATTGCTAAGAAAGACACCCTCTGCTCCTGGCCCCTCCAGGCCCAAGAGCACGGTCGTTTCCGCGCTCATTCGGAAACCTTCTGTGGGTTGTACCCACCCCGGGCGCTCCTCTTGTAGAGCTGGATTCATAAAGGGTTCACACCCAGCCCCGGCTAAAACCTTCTCCTATTCGTTAGAGTCCAGCCCATGAAGCTAGTCGCGGGGCCATCTTCCAGGGTTCCTAAAGCTGCCCCCTCCCCACGCAAGGAGGACAGCGCCAAAGGAGCTTCGGCTCCTTCGCCCATACCCTATGGTAGGATGAGTGGCTCAAGGACTGTGGATCCGCCAAAAGAGGAACCCCCGCCTACGACCTCCCCTCTCCCCCACCTGCCTAAGGCGGGGGACAGCGCCCGCAGTTCTTCCTCCGAGAAGCCTATGGCCATTCCCGTGAAGGTCTTCTCTTTAAAGAGGGCCCCCGCATCTCCTCCGAGCTAGGCCTGGAGGGCATATTTCTCCAATGGAATTGCTGCAGACTCTGGGACAACTGGGAGCAACTGCGGAGGTTCGTCTCATCCCGTTCCCAGTTAGCTATCTTTTAGCAGGAGACCATGCTGGGCGCGTGCCCCCTGCTCATCCGTCCGGGATATAAGAGTTTACGACCCTGCCACCACGGGATTGTGGCCGAGCAGGAGGATGCGCGATTTACACCCGGGCAGATGTTTGCGTTCTTTTTGTTTAAGATACCTCCTTGCAGGCAGTAGCTGTGCAGCTGCACGTGAAAAGGAGGTATACTGTTTCTTCCGCGTACATTGGACCGTCAGCCGACTTCGACGCTGGGGACTTCAGCCGCGTCGTGGCATGGTTGCCGAGGCCCTTTCCCTTGCTCTCGGATATCTGACGGGAGCCATATCCTCTGGGGACATTACTCCTTTAATTCAAGGGCTCAAGTCCTTAACGACCTGATTGACGAGCTGGATAGGGGTGTACTAATTGTGGATGAGTTTATTCATCAATGCCCAAGAACTGCTTCATTTTCCTGCCTCGATACATCTTTGTGCTCTCCGGATGCACAGCCTGATTTTCGGTGGGGAGTGCTCGATGACTTCTATGATAGTGATCACTTTCCCATTCAAATATCATATTCTGGGCCGCTGCCGCCTTAGAGATCGTCCCGATGGTGCTTGGCAAAGGCGCGGTGGGCTGCATTTCAGGAAATGACTGATTTCTCTATCTCAGTCGAAGAGTTTAGGTCGATAGATGTGACTGTTGAATTCTTCTCCGGCAACCTCACCGCCGCGTGCTTAACTACTATTCCTAGAACGTCTGGCCGTTTTGCACGTGACCACTCCTTTGGTGGTCAGGGTGTGAGACGACCCTCAAACAGAAGCGTTATCCCTACATGCGCTAGAAGCGCCGCCGAAAAACTTCACTGTCGGTTAATTTCGTCGGGTTAGGGCTAGGTTCTGGTCTAACTCTAAGCACGCCCGCCGCTATTCTTAGTGGGCATACGTGTCTTCACGTAAAGAAAATGAAGGGTGTTCTGGCAGAACCCGCTACCGTTCTCCAGGAGAATGGGGCTGCAATCTTGGACCCAGCGTCCGTGGCGGAATCCTTCGCGGCCCCTTTCTCCGCATTCTCTAACCGGGATGTTTCTCCACCAGCAATCAATGTGCGTCGTGATGTCACAGAAGGCCGCCGAGTGGACTTTACATCCAGAGGCGGAGAACCCTACAATGACAGGTTTACTTTGAGTGATTTGCGTTCCGCTCTCGCTTCGTGTGCGGCCAATTCCCCTGGTCCAGACGATGTCCCGTACGCTTTTCTTCGACACCTGGGTGAGCAAAGCGTGGCCTTTCTGTTAGATTTGTTCAACAGGATCTGATTAGAGGGTATCCTCCCAGATTCTTGGCAAATCGCTACTGTGCTCACTTTTTGCAAACCGGGAAGAGATCATTTAACCCCGGCCAGTTTCCGCCAAATTTCTCTAACCTGTGCAAGTTAATGGAGAAATTAGTAAACATTTAGATTCTCCTTTTTTTCTGGACAGTGGAAGTCATCTGTCTTCTGCATAGTGCGACTTCCGCAAATTCCACTCCACGTCGGCTGCTCTACTCCGACTGGAAAATGCAGTCTGCAAGGCCTTCCTTCGTAGACTACATTAGGCCACGGTGTTTTTCAATCTGGAGAAAGCCTATGATACCGCATGGCTATACGGTATCATGGAGACTGTATACGATGAGGGCGAGGGGACGCCTACCTATACTTATATCTGAATTTCTGCGAGATCGTCGATTCCGCGTACGGGTGGGATGAGTACTCTACAGCCCAATATAGCAGAAAAAGGGTGTCCCGGAGGGAAGGGGCCTCAGTGTCGCACTCTGCCCTGAGGATCAACGGCATCACCTCGGTGCTGCCGGAAGATTTTCTCGTTACGCTCTACGTGGACGACCTTTCAGTCTCTTTTGGCGCGGCTCAGATAGCAACTCTTAAGTCTCTAATCCAACCTGCATTGAGCCGCGTCTCTCGCTATGCTTCAGGTTTCTTGGCCAAGACTAAGGTGGTGCACTTCTGCCGCCATCCACGGCTCCACCCTGACTCAGACTTGTTTCTAAATAGGAACTTGTAGACACTCACCTGGGAAGCTCATATTTGCGGCCTTATGGTCTCTTGTACTTGCGCGATGGATATTCTACGTTCCGTGAAGTTCAAGGCCTGGAGCACTGATAGGGCTATTGCCTTACTTTTCTATCGATCTTTTGTTCGTTCGAAGCTCGACTAACGATGCGAGTTTTTTCATCCGCAGCAGAGCGTGAATTGCAAAAGGTGGAGTCGATCCACCAAACTGGCCTTCGCTTGGAGACCAGTGCCTTCCGCACATCCCCATTGATAGCCTACTTGATGCTGGGGAGATGTCACTCGCTCTACACCGCGTGCAGTGCATTACCCTCCTGTACGCGCGAGCCCGGCGCCTCCCTCAGTCGCCAACAGCTCTCACTGCATCGGCAGCTGATCTCGACGGTGTCTATGCCGCCGAGCGACGCCATTAATACCCTAAGCCCTTTGGGTTTAGAGCCAGGAAACTCCTTCGAGAGGTAGATATAGCTCTCGGGCCGGTGGCGCCTCTAGTTCTGCCCAGGAAGCCACCCTGGAGGGTACCACATTTGGCTATTTGTCGCCACGCCTCTGCTCCCAAAGCTTCTACAGCGCCGGGAGTATTGCGTTCGAACTTTTTGGAGCACACCTCGTGTCACGCTGGAACCGTGCCAGTGTATACGGATGGCTCCAAGTCCGAAGAGGGGGTCGGCTTCCACGCCGTATCCCCTCTGTTTGAAGTCAGCGGGGCTCTGCCAGGCGCTGCGTCTGTCTTCACGACCGTGCTGGTGGCAATACACCGCGCGGTACGGGAGATAACGTGACGTACCTATTTCTGAGCACAGAGTGCTCTCGGGGATTTGAAATCTCCGCATCCCCTGGTTCGCGATATCCGTGAAGCCACGGTCTTGGCAAGCAGGGCGGATGTCGAGATTATCTTCTGCTGGGTTCCTGGACATAGAGGAATTGCGGGTAATGAGGGCGCCAAAGAGTCCGCGAGGACTGGGCGACCAGACCAGCGTTTTACTCTTCCTCACATCCATTACATGGCTGGATCACGAGCAGCTCTCCGGTCGTGGGGAACTTAAAGTTGCGATCCAATTCACCGCGACTGTTGCCATGGACCTACCCCCCCTCCCCACTCCATGCCTCTACGCTTCTGGTTGCTTTCTCTCGCCTCGGAATTGGACACACTCGCGGGACGCACCGCCATTTGATGGAGCGCTCGCCTGCGCCTTATTGTGAAGCCTGGGTTGTTCCTCAAACTGTTCGGCACACTCTTGCTGAATGTCCCAGTCTGGGTGATCTTCGTGCACGTTACCTGTCCCGGAGGGGTGTCGCTACCGTTTGTCCCTTATCCATACTTCTGCGGGTTTTACCAACCACGAGCACTCTCCTGGTAAACCTGCTGGCATAAAGGGTTCACACCCAGCCCAGGCTAAAGCCAGATCTCCCATCCATTCACCAATCGTGACCGTTTCCTGTAAGACCATACGGCCGCGCGCCTCAACCGACTCGTTGGAGACAAACCCCCATGAAGATGCTCGTGAGGCCATCTAGCAGGGTTCCTAAAGCTGCCCCTTGAAAGGAAGACAGCACTAAAGAAGATTTGGCTCCTTCGCCCACACCAAGTAGTAGGCTGTGTGGCTCGGAGACGGTGGATCCGCCAAAAGAGGGACCCCCGCCTCCGAAGCCGCCCAGCTCGCATAAGGTTTGAGGCGGAGGGAGGAAAGGCTTGCATGACGTGCCCAACCTCCCCCGATTAGTCCGCGAAGGCGACAGCGCATTCAGTGCATTGCCAACAGCACTCAGAGTTCTGCCTCCAGGAAGCGTAGAAGATGGTCTTCTCTTCGAAGAGGGCCCCTGCATCTCCTCCGAGCTAGGCCTGGAGGGCATATTCCTTCAATGGAATTGCTGCGGGCTCCGGGCCAACTGGAAGGAGCTGCGAAGGCTCGTCTCCTCCTGTTGCCCGTTAGCTATCTTTTTGAGGGAAACCATGCTTGAAGCGTGCCTCTTGCACACCCTCCCGGGGTATAAGGGTTTTGCGACACCACCACCATGGAATGGGGGCCGGGCGGGAGGATGCGCGATTTACACCCGGCATGATTTCTCCGTTATTCTCTTTGCTCTAGATAGCTCCTTTCAGGCAGTAGCTGTGCAGTTGCACTTGGATATATGGTATACTGTTTTTTTCCGCGTACATTCCACCGTCAGCCGCTTTCGACGCGGGAGACTTCCGCCGCTTCGTGGCACGGTTGCCGAGGCAGTTTCTCGCTCGGAGATCTGAACGGTAGACACCCCCTCTGGGGAGACTACTGGATTAATCCAAAAGGTATGTCCTTGCCGACCTGTTCGACGAGCTCGAGATAGGTGTCCTAAATTTAGATGAGTTTACACATCACTGCCTGAGAACCGCTTCATTTTCCTGTCAAGAACTATCTTTGTGCTCTCCAGATGCACAGCCTGACTTTAAATGGTGGGTGGTCGATGACCTCCATGTTAGTGATCACTTTCCGATTCAAATATCATTTTCTAAGGTGCTTCCGCCCGACAGACCGCTCCGGTGAGCTTTGGCGCGTGCGCGATAGTCGGCTTTTCAGGAAATGACTGATTTCATTCTCTCAGTCGAGGAGTTAAGGTCGGTAGATGAGGCCGTTGAGTTCTCCGGCAACCTCATCGCCGTAGGCCTAACTATTATTCCTAGAACGTCGTCTGTCCGTTTTGCACGCCGACCGCTTCCTTGGTGGTCAGCCGAGTGTGAGGCGGCACTCAAACAGAAGCGTTATGCCAACATGCGCTATAGGCACCGCCCGAACGATTTCACTGTCGATGAATTTCGTCGAGCTAGGGCTAGGATCCGGTATGTTTCGAAGAACGACCGCCGCTCTCCCCGATAGGCATGCGAATCTGCACTTAACGGGAAGACTCGTCTAGCAGAGGTGTGGAAGCGAGTCAAAAAGTTTCGGGGCAAGATCTCTTAGCCTCCCTTCCCCCGTTCTCCAGGAGAATCGGACCGAAATATCGGATCCTGCATCTGTGGCAGTCCTTCACGATCGCTTTCTCCAGATTTCTACCCTGGATGCTGCTCCGCCAGCATTCTATGCGCGTTGTGATGTCGCGGAAGGCCTCCGACTAGACTTTACCTCGAGGCCGAGAACTCTTCAACGACCAGTTTACATTGAGCGAGTTGCGTTCCGCTCTTGCTTCGTGCGCGGATAGCGCCCCTAGTCCAGGCGATGTCGCTTACGCCCTGCTTCGATACCGTGATGAGCGAGGCATGGCCTTTCTGTTAGAGTTGTTCAACAGGCTCTAGTTAGAGGGTATCATCCCAAATTTGTGCGAATCGCCATTGTGTTTGCACTTCGCAAACTGCAAACCCAGACTTGTTTCTAAATGGGGCTCGCCTGGAACTGGTTGACTCGCACCTTTTCCTTGATCTTGTATTTGTCTGACACCTCACCTGGGAGGCTCATATTCTTAGCCTTAGGGTATCTTGTGCCCGCGCCATGGATATTCTTCGCTCCGTGACGTTCAACATCTGTGGCGCTGTTAGGGTTACTGCCTTACTTTTTAATGATCTTGTGTTTTTCGAAGCTTGACTACGGATGCAAGTTTTATGCATCCGCAGCCAAGCGCGTATTGCGGAAGGTGTAGTCGATCCAACACACCGCATCGCGTGGCGACCTGTGCCTTCCGCACGTCCTCCATTGACAGCCTACTTGTCGATGCTGGGGAGATGCCACCCGCTCTACGACGTGTATGTGCATCATTTGCTTGTTCGCGCAAGCCCGGCGTCTCTCTTAGTCGCCAAGATCTCTCACTGCATCCGCAGCAGATCTCGACGGTGCCTCTGTCGAGCGTCTCTCGGCGGCCTCATAGCCTTTTGGGCTTAGGGTTAGGAAACTCCTTCGAGAGCTCGGTATAGCTCTAGGGCCGGTGTTGCCCCTGGTTCTGTCTAGGACGCCACCCTGTAGGGTAACACCTCTAACTATTTGTTGCTACACCTCTCAAAGCTTCTACAGCGCCATAAATATCGCCTTAGGCCTTTTTAGAGCACAATTTTTGCCATGCTATAACTGCCATTGTATACGGATTTCTCCAAGTCCCAAGAAGGGGTCTGTTTCCATGCCATATCATCTCTGTTTGAAGTCAGCAAGGCTCTGCCAGGTGCTGCGTCTGTCTTCAGCAAGGAGCTGGCTCTAATGCAACGCTTCTTCCGGGACTAGTAGCAGATGTCACCATGAACTAACTGCCTGATGAAAGTGTCTGACACTCGCTTGTCCTAGCTATGGACTCCACTGTCTTGGTGTGACCGTCAATGATGGCCTGAATCTCTGCGACAAATTTGGGAGTTCTTTTCGTATCACAATGCTTAGAGTCGGCTTTCTGAGTCGCCATGCCATCATAATCACATCCCTACTCGTCCAAATCTTTCCTGATCCTGGCCACCATACTCTGATTGTCACCCAAGCACTCTGAGATTTTCGCATTGGAGCTCCGGGCGTGAATTCCTAGCATTACAGCTTGCCTTTTCCAAATTTTTTAACGATTGAATTCAGCTATGGTATGGCTTCCTTCACAAATGATGCAAAACTGATTCTACTATATTATGAAGAAGAGAGAACTGACGCCAGACAACATGAATACGCAAATTTCAGTTGCCAATGGGGACAAATTACCCACCTCCCCTTATACATCTTTTTTCATTTACATGGGATAGAATTAAATTTTAATTTAAAATATATAAAGCAAAATAAATCTAATAACTTCGTTACAATAATAAAATATTACATTTTTTGGCTAATTAATTGTATGGCGTCTATTCTTTCTTCTTCATATTGCAATAGACTCAGTTTTGTATAATCTGTGAAGGAAGCAATAACATGGCATTAAGTTGACAGATTAAATGTTACATTGAATTGCAATCGAATAACAAGGAAATTAAAGGAAATATCAGAGAAACTGGAATCGAAGATTAAATGTTGATGTTAAAGGGCACCACATGCTAATTTATAGTGGTCTAGGAAATTTTACAGATTAAAACTCAGTTTTTTAAGGAAATTTACCTTCAATCTATAGAAAGAAAATGTGTGAGTAGAAATTACATAAATACCCGCTATGAAGATGATTAACATCACCTTAAGAAGGCAAGATGGTATGATATAGAAGGTTAGAGGTAGTAGGTTATTTAAACAGGTTTAGTTCTGGTAATTCTAAAGATTAATGACTAATAGTGACGTGAGTACGCAATTACCATTGTATCATAAAGCTGAACCCTTTTGAAATGAGGCCCTAGGCGTTAACCCGTGCCACGGTACGTTTGCTAGAATAAGCTACTTATTTGGTTCAAGATTCCATTTAGTAGCATAGTGAAAGTAATTTTTTGACTCATCATATTGAGAACTAACAACTTTGTAAATTTTGTTTTCCAAAGGTGTTGATCGCAAGCATTATGTGCGGCTACAACCCTGAAGACTGGAAAAAAATGACAAAGAAAGCAACGAAAGCTGGAGCAGATGCCCTGGAACTTAATTTATCATGTCCCCATGGAATGGGTGAACGAGGCATGGGCCTCGCCTGCGGACAGGTAAAAAATTCATTGCTTATTTACAAATTTTGAACATATAATTTTGCCCTTTTGTGAATCTATCAGTGGTTAGTTTTAAAAACGTATTTACCACAGCTTTCCTCTGAAGTGTCTCTTCTCTAGCGTCTTATATATCCAGAGCTAAGAGAAGAAGGTTGATCTTTTCAATCCCCAACACAATTTCGACCTTACCAACATCCGACCTTCTCACTGCTTTGTTTTGCATAATCTGTTAATATAGATATGACTGTTGTCGTCACTGATTGATTCATTAGGTTTCCTGCTCCCTTTGATTTTCACTAACTCAACTACATTGCTAAGTCTCTAGATATAGATGTTTGTTTTTTTTTGTTTTTTTGGGGGGGTAGGGTTCTGTTTGATATGTGTGTCTTGATATAGATTTAAATTTAGGGTTGAATGGGAATCAGATGAACGTTTGGGGCATAAAGCTATACTCGCCCCTTAATTATGTATGCAGCAGGTGACAATGAGCTTGTAAGAGCCATATTAATGGTCTTGCTTATAGTATTAACAAGTATTAGTAACAAATATATTCTGCTCAAACATCATAAACAATTTCGACTCACCACATGGGCACAATTAAAAATATAATAGAGATAGATATATAAATAGAGAGCTAGAGATAGATAATTATAATCTTAAGTACATAGAAATATACAGATTGAGCTAGAAATAAATAAAGATAGAGAAAGAAATTGATAGAGCATAATATATATATATATATATATATATATATATATATATAGAGAGAGAGAGAGAGAGAGAGAGAGAGAGATATACACAGGAAGATAGATAGAGATAAAGAAAGAGAAATAGCTAGAGATATTTACTGATGAGATAAAGATATATAGAAATAGAGCGCTAGAGTTAGATAGAGGTATTATTTGGAGCCGAGTGTATGTCATTAAAATCAGGAAAAAGATTATGGAGCGGCAAAACATAAAAGGCCCTAAAGTACCAAAAGTGGGATGGTTAAAATAAAAATGATAAAAGGATTTAAAAATAAAAAGGTGGCACAGAGGCAATGAACAAATGACATGCCTCGATTTAGCCTAACTAAAATCAAAAACTAAGCAAGAGGGGACCTATTGCCCCACACCAAGGGAAAAAGACATGCATTTACTCATATTTACCTTTCTAGTTAATTAAAAAGGTATATTTACAAGCTATAAAAGATAACAAAACAGATTCTATTAAAAATCGGAAGAGGGCATTAGTGCTAAAAGAAGGGCCCTCGGCTAAGAGGAAGCGCAGTCTAGCATTACATGGGAGACGTAAAATAGTTGGGAAGCATTCCATACCTAAGGCAGACAGGGGCTGGCAGTCGACCAACAGATGATGTACTGATATGGGGGACAAACCGAGGGGGCATATGGGGGCGATGTGTGCCCCATCGCTACTCATTAAATGCCCATGTGTGTGGCCGATTTGCTGCAGACAAAAGGACCACCTAAGAGCTTCGACGAGGTTGATAACAGCTAGCCCACTGTAAAACTGAGGGCTTAATGGAATAAAACTTGTTATCGATGCAGCCATCCCATCCTGACTGCCCAGAGTGACCGAATGTAGTTCCTAATAAGAGGATAAAAGTCACGATGAGGTAGACTGCAACGAGTCGGTGTCCGGTTGGCCGCATTTCGAGCTCCCTCATCGGCCCCTGTACTCTGACATTACCTGGAACCCAGCAATACGCTCTGTATCTGGAAGAGTTTTTGACAAACCAGGAATGTATTTTGGAGACAAGGGGATGGTCAGAAGTTAAAGAGCGTATAATACGCATCTCTAATCAATAAAAACCGTAAAGACAGTAAAATGCAAGGTAGATAAAAGGCGTAAGGCCAATAAAACTGCATAAAGCTCGGCGGTAAAAATCGAAGCTGCCTGCCGTAAAGACTCGGAGACTCTAGAGCCCGATAAGCACACCGCAGCCCCCACACCATCGTCCGTTTTAGACCCGTCTGTTAAGAGATGACATGATAGAGTGTGAGATGCCGCATGTCCAATGAACATACCACATACTATGTGCAAATATTTAATTTAAGACAAGGGGAATGTAAACCGGGTGCAGGCTGGAACGAGAAAGGCAAAACTGAGTTACGTAGTCATAAACGGAAAACGTGTTCACCTACACGAAGTCTAAAGGGCCGGTGTAGAGATGGAGATCTGTCATAGCGGCGACACACCCGGGGGAAAAGACACTCTTATAGGCCTCTGAGCAAGGGAGCTTCTGAATACGAAAAATATGGACCTGGAGGCGGTGGTAATAGAGAGGGAAAATGCCAACAACCTCAGCATAAATGCTCGGTATAGGGGAAGAGCGGAATGAGCCACTGGATAGACGTAGGGCCAGTCAGTTGCATATAGGATCCCTCATACGGAGAGATAATGATGAGGCCTAGGAATACACCTCGCTACCATAGTCAAAATGCACTGTACAAGAGAGGTACAGTGCAGTTCACTAAGATGGGGACATCAAGTAGTTTGGGATCTAGGATCATTCCCCATAAGGGGCGCTACGATTTGCCTTCCTGGCCACCGTGCTGACGGGACTCAGCTTCCCGTCCGGCCCAAGCTTAGCCTCTTCTCCTTCTTTCAGACAGCTTACATTTCTAGCCTACTTCCTCACTCTCCCTACAACCCCTCCTACAACTTTCTCTGATCGGCCTCTAATTTCACAGGGTAGATGCCGACCAGCCTCCTCTCACCCAACTATCCCTGATCAGGGCTGAGGGGAAAGGGGAAAACCGCCCCTCACCCTTGAGCTCCGGTTTCGTGGTGGTGGGGGGGTTAACAACCTCCTTCATCCCAACCCACATATCCCCTTTCTTTCTCCTTTCAATCTCTATCGATTTTACGCTGAACCCAAGGTGGAGCCACCATGCGGATGGGCTGCCAGGCCACTAGGCGGGAGAAGTGGCCTCAAATGGCGGCAGCTGGCATTGCCGACCCCGGATTCACCCATTGCAGAGCAGAGCTAGGGACTTTGTCCTGGCGCTCATGGCTCTGCCTGGGATGTCTAAGGCCTCAATGATAAGAAAGACGCCCTCTGCTCCTTGTCCTTCCAGGCCAACGAGCACGGTCGTGGCCGCGCCCATTGGGAACCCTTTTGCAGGTTCTACCCACCATGGGCGCTCTCCTATTAAAACTGGCGGCACAAAGGGTTCACACCCATCCCCGGCTAAAACCAGAGCTCCCCTCTCTTCCCCCAGCGTGACAGTTTCCCGTAATGCGAAACGGACGCGTGTCTCCATTGAGTCGTTAGACTCGCAGGAGGCAACACCCCTGAAGTTGGTCGTGAAGCCATCTTCCAGGGTTCCTAAAGATGTCCCCCGAAAGGAGGACAGCACATCCAGTGGTAAGCTGGATCGCTCGGTGACGATGGATCCTCCAAAAGGTGGACTTCCACCTCCGAAGCCGCCCTGCTCGCCTAAGATTTAGAGGCGGAGGAAGGAAAAGTCTCGCATGGTGAGCCCCCTCCCCTCCGATAAGTCCTCGAATGTGAGTGACAACGCCTTATCCGTCCAACAGCGCCCGGAGTTCTGCCTCTGGGAAGCGTACGACCATTCCTATGTGGGTCTTCACGTCGAAGAGGGTACCCGCATCTCCTCAGAGCTAGGTCTGGAGGGCATATACCTTCAATGGAATTGCCGCAGACTCCGGGCCAACTGGGAGGAGCTGCGAAGTCTCGTCTCTTCCCACTCCCGTTAGCGTTCTTTTTGCAGGAGACTATGCAGGGCGCGTGGCCCCTGCCCACCCTCCCAGGGTATAAGGGGTTTACTACCTCACCTCCAAGGAATGGGAGCCGGGCAGGAGGATGCGCGATTTACACCCGGCATGATGTCTCCGTTCTTCTCTTGGATTTAGATACCTGTGCAGCTGCACCTGGATAGGAGGTATACTGTTATTTCCGCGTACATTCCACCGTCAGCCGACTTCGAGGCGGGGGACTTCCGCCGCGTCGTGACATGGTTGCCGAGGCCCTTTCTCTTGCTCGGAGATCTGAAAGGTAGACTCCTCCTCTGGGGAGACCATTCGATTAATCCCATGGGTCAGTCTTTTCATAACTGATCGACGAGCTGGATATAGGTGTCTTAAATCTGGATTAGTTTATGCATCACTTCCCGAGAATCGCTTTATTTTTTTGTTTCGATCTATCTATGTGCTCTCCGCAAGCACAGTATGATTTGGGGGTGGGTCGATAACCTCCCCGGTGATGCTTCGCGCATGCGCGGTGGTCTGCATTTCAGGAAATGACTGATTTCTCTATCTCAGTCGAGGAGTTTAGTTCGGTTGAAGAAGCCGTTGAGTTCTTGCCCGGGATCCTCATCGCCCTTGTCCTAACTACTATTCCTATAACGTCTGGCCGTGGTGGTCAGCCGAGTATGAAACGGCTCTCAAATACAAACGTCATGCCTACATGCGGTATAAGCGCCGCCCGACGATTTCACTGTCGGTGAATTTCGTCGGGCTAGAGCTAGGTTCCTGTATATTTCGAAACACGCCCGCCGCTCTTCTTGGCGGGCATACGCGTCTTAACCTAACGGGAAGACCCATCTAGCAGAGGTGTGGAAGAGAGTGAAAAGTATTCGGGGCAAGTTCTAGCAAGACCTGCCTCCCGTTCAACAGGAGAATGGGACCGCAATCTCGGACCTCGCGGCGGTGGCGGATCCTTCGCGACCGTTTTCTTTGCATTTTCTAACATGGATGCTGCTCCTTCAGCATTGAATGCGCGTCGTGATGTCGCGAAAAGCTGCCGCCTGGACTTTACCTCCAGAGGTGGAGAACCATTCGATGACAGGTTTACTCTGAGTGAGTTGGGTTCCGCTCTCGCTTCGTGCCTGCACACCGCCCATAGTCCGGACGATGTCCCGTAAGCCATACTTCGAGACTTGGGTGAGGGAGGCATGGCATTTCTGGTAGATTTGTTCAACAGGATCTGGGTACAGTGTGTACTCACAGATTCATGGCGAACGCTACTGTGCTCGCTTTTCGCCCAATCTCTCTAACCTCTTGCGTGTCCAAGTTGATGGAGAAATTGATAAATGTTAGAAAAGCATTTTATCTGGAGGGCGCAGGTCATCTGTGTTCTTCACAGTGTGGCTTTCGCAAGTTCCACTCCACTTCTGATGCTCTGCTCCAACTGGAAAATGCTGTCTGCCTGGCCTTGTTTCGTATCCAGCACTACGCCACGGTTTTTATCGATCCGGAGAAGGACTACGATACCGCATAGCGATACGGTATCAAGAAGGCTCTCTACACGATGGGGGCGACGAGACGCCTACTAATCTTTATATCTGAATTTTTGCGAGATCGTTGATTCCGCGTGCGGGTAGGGGGAGCCCTCTCCGCCCTAATGGAGCAGGAAGAGGGTGTCCCACAGGGAAGTGTCCTCAGTGTCGCACTTTTTGCCCTAAGCATCAACGGTATCACCTCGGTGTTGCTGGAAGATGTTCTCGCTACGCTCTACATAGACGACTTTTCGTTCTCTTTTGGCGTGGCCTAGATGTCAACTCTGGAGCGTCGACTCCAACAGGCATTGAACCGCGTCTTTCGCTATGCCGAAGCCCACTGTCTTCATTTTTCCTTCGCCAAGATTAAGGTAATGCTCTTCTGCCGCCATCCACGGCTCTATCCTGACACAGACTTGTTTCTAAATTGGGTGCGCCTGGAAGTGGTGGAGTCGCCCCGTTTCATTGGGCCTGTATTTGACCGACGCCTCATCTGAGAGGCTCATATTCGCAGCCTTAGGGTCTCTTGAACCCGCGCCATGGATATTGTTCGTTCCTTGATGTTCAGCGCGTGGGGCGCTGGTAGGGCTACTGCCTTAACTATATATCCACCCTTTGTTAGTTCGAAGTTCGAAAACCTATGCGACTTTTATGCATCCGCAGCCGAGCGTGCATTGCAGAAGGTGGACTCGATCCACTAAACCGGCATTCGCCTGGCGACCGGTACCTTCCGCACTCCTCTAATGAGAGCCTACCTGTCGATGCTGGGGAAATGCCACTCGCTCTGCGCCGTGCACAGTGCATTATTCGCCACTACGCATGATCCTGGCATCTCTCTGTCTCCAACAGCTCTCACTGCATTCGCAGCTGATATCGACGGTGCCTATGCCGCCGAGAGATGCCAGTCATACTCATACCCTAAGCCGTTCGTGTTTCAGGCCAGGAAACTCCATCGACAGCTAGGTATAGCTCTCGGGCCGGTGGCGCCCCTGGTTCTGCCCAAGACGCCACCCTGGAGGGTACCACCTTTAGCCATTTGTCGCCACCTCTCTGCTCCCAAAGCTTCTACAGCGCCAGGAGTATTGCGTTTGGTCTTTTTGGAGCACACTTCGTATCAGGCTGAAACCGTGCCAGTGTATACGGATGGCTCCAAGTCCCAAGAGGGGGTCGGTTTCCACGTTGTACCCCTTCTGTTTGAAGTCAGCGGGGCTCTGTAAGGCGCTGTGTCTGTATTCACGGCTGAACTGGTTGCAATACACCGCTCGGTAGGAGAGATTACGCGACATCCCTGGTTCGGAGACCGGATTGTGATTTATAGCGACTCCCAAACCGCCCTGAGTGCTCTCGGAGCATAGGAATCTCCGCATCCTCTGGTTCGCGATATCCGTGACGCCACGTTTTTGGCGAGCCGGGCGGATGTCGAGATTATCTTCTGCTGGGTTCCTGGACATCTAGGAATTGTTGGGAATGAGCACGCCGATCAGGGCGCCAAAGAGTCCGCGAAGACTGGGTGACCAGACCTGCGTTTCGCTCTTCTTCACACCGACTACATGACAGGAATACGAGCGGCTTGGCAAGGAATATGGGAGATGGTCAAGGGGAACTTAAAGTTAATAATTGCGCCGCCACTGCTCCCATGGATCTACCCCCCAATGCCGCGATGGCTTCAGGTTGCTTTCTGTCGTCTCCGAATTGGACACACTCGCGGGACGCACCGCCATTTGATGGAACGCTCGACTGCGCCTTACTGCGACGACTGCGTTGTCCCACAGACTGTTAGGCACATTTTTATTGAATGTCCCAGTCTGGGTGATCTTCGCGGATGTTACCGAGTGTGGTCGCTACCGCTTGTCCCTTGTATTCGGGTCTGGCTCGTGCAAACAGACTTGCGGACTATATGAATTTTTGGTGGTGACTGGTTTCCTCCACTTTATTTGACACTCTCGTAGTTTGCATGTTCCTTCGCCGGGGGAAGGAAGACCTACTCCCGACGCTGGAGCTTACCTCCTCCTTGTTTTTTCGCTTATCTTGTTTTTTTATTTGTTATTTTTTGCTTGTTTCTTAGTCTTTTTCCTGGCTTTTCATTTGTTATTGTTTTTTTTACTTGTTTTTTAATCTAGCTTAGTATTAGGCTGCTGTGTAATTACTGCGACTTTTGCACTATTATGCAGTGGCCAGATGGGCTCCTAAAAAAAATGATTGTAATCCTTCAACCATTTCATTTCGCTTACGCACTTTGCGAACTGGGTAGATATGGAATCCGTATATATATATATTTTTTTTATATTTAGCTGTTGCATGTTTGGTTTGGGGCTACTTTCTCTATTTCTATAAGAGTTTTCTGATATTTTTCTCGTTGCTTTAAAATTTTCGGCGTTTACGTCGGTTGAGTCGTCTTCCGTGTCTTGATCGGTTTCAGTTTTTTGTTGTTCGATTTGCATCTGGGTTTTTTCTTCGTTTATTTTATATTTTTTGCTTGAGCGTCGGTTCTCCGTGAAGCACTTCCGTTTTAGGCTGTTTTTCTCCCATCATCTTATTTAGCTTCTTTTTCTCCCATCATCTTATTTAGCTTCTTTTCATATAAGCCAGCCTTCTCGATGTTTAAGAGGTACGTATCCTCATGCGCAGGATCAGATTTGTTCGCTTGCTTCCTTCTATATTTACCACGGTGTTCTGTAATGGAAATTCACCCTTTGTTCATTTTCCTGTTACTGCTGCTTAGTTAGAGTTCTGTTTTCTTTCTTTTTCCTCATTCATGTATTTTTATAACTTATTATTTGTTTCTTCATCTGCAATGAAATGGCTAGTGTTCCATAGTTGATGCATTTTTCGGTCGAATTTCTACATACATTGGTTCTGCATACATTGCGCACTCAGAGCAAACTTTTCCTTGGGAAGCACATTCTTTGCTAGTATGTTTGCCGAGGGTGTAACATGGGAATCACATTTAGATTGAGGCGAACGTTTCGCGTTCTATTTGATCTGGTAAGATCTTTGTATAAAACGCTAGGAATCTTTGTTCTGTCATGTGTGTTCTTTTTTACCATATTTGTCACTTTTTCACGTCTTCAACTGTCGCACATTGTTGTTGGGTTTCTATTTCCTTTTGATCTCTTGGGCTGTGTTAGCTAACATTTTTTTTATTATCTTTAATTTACTACTAATACTAAGCTTTCGTCTTGAACTTATGTCATCTTAAGAGCGTTTAAATTTTCTAAAATCACTTATGCGAGTATACATATATAACCAATTGTAGGGACTGGTTTATGAGTGAAGTTTGCTTATGACAACGAACGTTGGGGTTCGTGGTCACTTAAGACTCTGATAAGTACCTAAAATATGATTTCGCTAATAATAAAGTTCGGCACTTGATCAAATTTGTTTCTGTGTCTCACGTTTCCCTTTTCACTCAGAAGTTTTGATGAAGCAAATAGACGATTTACTGTTATTTGCAGCATGCGATTTGAAATCGAGTTGACTGTCAAAGGATGACCCAGGTTCTTAACTTTTTCAGAGAATGCTATTCGGAGCCACCTAAATTGAGAGAGGGGTGCTACAATTTTACAGCACATGACATCTGCTGAGGTGCCCATCAGAAGTGCCTCAGCTTTGCCATGATTGAGTTTGAGGAAGTTTTCTGATAGCTGGGGAGGCCTTCCTGAGTGATGACTCATGATGGAGTTTATGATAGGGTGGCGATCAAATCAACTATCAGCACCCTGGGGGTGGGGGGGCGACGCACCTTCAGTGGTTTGATTATCAAAGTTGTTCCCAGAATACACAGAGACGGTGTTCTGTCCTTCTGTGGTCTTGGCCGGGTCCTAAAGGATATATTAATCTCTTCTCCAAAGATTCCAAGAGACATATATTGATTAAGCGGGTTCAGCAGTGAGCTACTCCCTAAACCTGTTTTACTCCATGCCGAGTGAAGGAAAATCTTCTTCCGTTGCGAGAGCTCAAGTTTGTCCATGTAAGACCGGCCGAATCTGAGCAGTCATTAAACCAATACCCCATTGGATGTTTAACAGTGTGAGAGGTTTTATCGAAGGAACATTAATTACTGTGACTCGTTCACTAAATAGTGAGACTAACGCTTGATTATTTTTTTTGTCAGGATCCAGAACTTGTTCGCAATATTTGTCGATGGGTCGTGTCTGTGACGAAAATACCTGTATTTGCGAAGCTTACCCCAAACGTTACCAATATAGTTAGCATCGCCAAAGCAGCTAAAGAAGGTAGGCTTACTTATTTAGTCGGTCACAACGTATGAACATTTTTATTTCGAACGCGGGTAAATTAAACGGTAAATAGTATAAAACAGACATAATGGAATTTTAGGGTAACATTCATTTTATTTTAGCTCCGAGGCCGAAGTACGAGGCCTTGAGCAGCTCATGCCTTCCAGTGCGTTGTCTCAACACTTTTGAAAACCATAAAATGTTTATACGTATTCAAGAGGTATTAAGTTAGATGGGGTTAGGTTTGGTTAGGTTATATCTTTATCTTGCAAACGGCTTACTGCAGTAGCCTTGTTTTTAATTTGTCTCGCAAGGTCAGCAATAGACATGGTAAAGTTTTCTAGGGTGGCACTTCCTCAAAAGATGACAACGACTAACAGCGTGTTCGAGGATTCGTTGCATTAGTAGGTTCTTCCTTTACAACCTAAAAGAACTGCTGCCCCAAAACGAAGAGGAGCCACCCAAATCAGTTTACTGCCTATACAGTAGGAGCAAACAAACACAAGAACAATGACAAAGGGAGACGAGCTTTTCTCGGGGATCACTTTTTGTAACCAGAAAAATCTTAAATCTCTTACTTTTGAATGCCGTCTCTGTATCCAATTCTTCTTGCAGTTATGCAATACACCCTTAAATTGATTAAATTATTGTAACAAACTAGGATATTTATTTACCAAGTGGAGGAAGAAAGAAAAAACATTAACGAAGGAAAAGGAAAGGATTAAAATTAAATAGTAAACAGGTTTAAAGAGAACAGAGAGCACTAGCAAATCCGGTTAACCTAAATGGTAAATTTATATAAGCGCTGAAAAAGAGTGCATACAATTAATAGTCAGGCACTTAAAGATAACATATTTACCTTTTTTGTAGAGATCAAAAGTAATCCCAAGAGATGGCCCTCTATTTTTTCCATAGTTATTGAAACTACCAACAGTGGTAGACTTGTAGTAACACAAATAAAAAGCTTGAGTATTGGCAGTTTTGAGTCCCTGTTCCTACGTGCGACTGTTCAATCGTTGGTATGAACAGTCTAGTAGGAAATGAAAACAACAAAAACACTCAGACTTCTGATAGCTTTTATGTTTATTTATACTTTCAGTATTAAAATGGGCTCACCGATCCTTAAATATATCTTTTGAAATTGTTCTAATGGACAAGATTGGAAATTGTCCTAATGGATAAGGGTTATTTTGGCTAAGCATTTATATTACAGTAGTTCATGCGATCTACATTAAGCAACAAAATCTACAGCTCGACCCAAAAAGACATGGGAAAGACGTCTTTTCCTTTCGAAAGGAAGATCAAAGAACTTCAAAGATAAGAAAAGAATGGGTGTATCATAGTAGGAGAGGGTATAGGTAAAAAAAAAAAAGGGTTATTTTAGAAGAAGAGTATGTGTGCCAGTACGTCTGGCAATTTCTTCACGTGAACCTTTATTCTTTGTCAATATTATTACATTTTATTTTGTTTTATCTTTCCACTACGATCTTTTTCTTGTCCACTTTGTAGCGGCGGGATCGCGATTCCCTGGCCAAAGATTCCCGCCGCCCTGACAAGGTCCGCTCGGTGGTTCAAGAAGAGGGTATTGAGGAGAGAGAGTATTTTCTAAATTTAATTTACACACAAAAAAGAAATTAACCACAACCCCAAAAAACAAAAATGTAAATTACCCAATTTCCAAAATATTATCTATCTTAAACCACAACCAAAGATATTTATATATATATAGATATATAGTGGGCCTTACAACTATACCCTGGCCACACACACGCAAATAGGAAATGTTTAGGGCTTCACAAACAGATTGCCCAGTGCCACCATGTGAGTCTGTTCTACTTTCTTCAGCTCTGGGAGCACTATTACCGGTATGGGAGGGGGAGGGGGAGGGAAAGGGAGGCGGGCCCGCTTTCTTGAGGGAAGAGAGGTTCCCTTTTCTTAAGGGACTGGAAGTTCACTTCAGCCAAGGCGAATGATTTGCACTCAAGGATGAGGAAGTGGTGGCTCTAGTCAGAGCGGAAAGTGCGAGGGCTCAGGCCCCAATCAATGCGTCCCTTTTCTGCCACACGAGTCAAGATTGGCTTCAGCCGTATCCAAAAGCCAGATGTCGGCGACAATCGGTACCACGGAACTGGAAAAGAGAAGGCACATTCAGTCACCTATTCACTGCCACACTCAAACATCTTTACTCCTAACTCATTCAACCATATCCACTCTCACACCATCTTCACTCACCTATCCTCCGTCCAGGCGGTTCTTCCTTCTTCAGTCACAACTAATGACTTCCAAACTTTTACCTATACTTTCTAACTAAAAATATATGCTGAAAGAATCCGCCTAAAAAGAAAACAGGAGATGAATGGGGGAGCACGATAGAGATCCATCGAGTCCCCCCACACAAAGCAAAGACGGTGATCACACGATCCACACACACACACATTCTGCAAAAGAAGAAAAAGATTAGACATAGGGGAGGGGAGGCGGACAACCAAACTACTACATCCCTCCCAGCTAAATTCGCCTCACCTCACCATGTCTCAATCCCCATCTTCATTCATTCACAATGCTTTCGACATCACCCAGTCATACTCTTTCACTCTGCCTCTCCTCCTAGTCACAGGTCCATCAACTGTCTCTGTCATCTGTCGTAATGTCTCCTCATGTCTGACCATGGCCCCTTCTCTATGTACTTCATCCACACACACATCCGACATTCCCTGACCAATCCCACTCAAATCCTCAACTAACCTCTCTACTACATCCATCAAACCTTCCCATTCTTTCATAGCATTTATCGACTCTTGTTCCAATTTCGCACTTATCCCATTTATACTCTCTAGCATAGACTCAGACTCATTCAACGGAAACTTACAAATACTGTACGTTCTATCATATACTCCATCTCGATCTTGCACAAACCCAGAAAACTCTCTCACATCACTCTCACCAAACTGTTCCATCCATTCATCCTTTCTCAACCGTTTACTCTTACGCTTCCCCCTTCGATGTTCAACTAACACTAACTGCTTCCCCTCTAAAACACTAGCTATATCATCCACCATTTCACAGTCTTCCATTCTTTCAGACAGATATTCATTCACCGGATGTTGCACCAAATATTCAGGAGGTTCACGCCACTTTCGCAACTGACCTTGATGCGCTCTACGTTCATCCAAACTTCCATCCTCTCTTTCACGAACTATCACATAACTTACCCCATTTGACCAAACCTTTCTTACTACAAACGGACCTTCAAATTTCTCTTTCAACTTATCCACATTCAGTCTACCTTTTGTCTCAATCTCCTTTAGTACTTTATCACCCACAGAAAAACTCTCAAACCTTTCATTCCCTTTTCTCCACAACTCACGATCCTTCTCACTAAGTCCCATATGTGGCCTAATCATTCGTTCAAAGTTCATCAAATACTTACATGGTGACATTCCAATCGCCTTATGTACTGTCATGTTATACGCCCAAAGCACTCTTCCCAAACATTCATCCCATTCTTTCCCATCTTTCACCATCAATCGTAACATCTCACTCAAAGTTCTTATCGTCCTTTCAGCCAAACCATTTGCACTAGGCATATACGGCGTCGTTCGCACATGATCTATTCCCCATTCACTCAACATCTCCTCAAAAGCACGTCCCACAAACTCAGGTCCATTGTCACTCAACATTCGCACAGGCTTACACATGCACATGGGCAACATTCTCTCACTCACTTCTCTAGCAACAGTCAATGAAGATTTATTTGTCACAGGTGCAGCATACGCAAATTTGCTCTTATGATCCACCATCACAATCATCCCTACATACCCTCTTGCAGTCCTCGGAAAAGACACGCAATCGATCGCTACCATTTCAAAGGGTTCATTCACACTCAACTTTAATACAGGTGGGGCGGCATACACTCTCTGATACTTTCTCTTCTGGCACACTTCACACGTAGTCGCTACGTCCACGCAAATCTTTCTCAAAAAGGGACTAAATATACATCCTTTCATACATTCCCACAATTTATTCTTACCCATATGTCCAAACCTATCATGCACAATCTTCACCATTCCAATCGTGCCACACACGGAAAACACCGGAATATATACATCCTCATCATCTATACATTGAACAAAATACACTAAACCCTTGCACACTACAAACTTTCCAGCAAACCTTCTAAACTCTCTTAATATGCAACTCCATTCATTCACAGGAACACTGGTCATCACGCTATCTTTCAATTCACGCACCATCGGACATGACTCTTGCATGCTCTCTATATCTTCAGCAGTCAACAGCTCTTCACTCAAATTGACACCTGCCACTCCTACAAATCCAGTTGAGCCTACAAGCTCACTCTGCAACTTCCCAACTGTTACACCATCTTTCACTAAACATTCATTACATACATCCACTGAAATCCTATTCTTACGCAGAAAATCAATCCCAAACAGAAAACAATAAGGTAACTCATTCTCGCTTAGCACAACAAATTCATGCAATATATCATTCAACTTCCCCATGCTTACAGACAAACTCACTTCCTCCCATGCCATAATACGTCCACTTCCGAGTCCACTTATCGAAACTGTCACACCTTTTCTAGAAACATTCCAACTCATATTATCAACATCACGCACAACTTTTGCATTCACCAAGGAAATTTGCGCACCTGTGTCAATCATTCCACAATAGCTCTTCCCATTCATAGTCAAGGTAACTTGCACTCTCTCTTCAAGTCCATGTTCACACATTATATTCAACACTTCGGTCTGTTCCACAAACACTTCTGCAGCATCCAAACCTTCATCTTCACTAACAGGAACAATTCCTTCGCAAACGTAGTCAATCTCTCTTCTTACATAATTCTTCTTCTCAATCAGCCAATTATAATGCACACCACTCAAACATTGCAGATGCAACTCACACCCATTCACTCGGTCTACACCTTTACCACGATACATCACTGGCTTCTCCACACCATAATGCACATATACTCTCACACCAAACAGCTTACTCACTATCGCTAACACTTCCTGAAACATCATCACTCCTGGCATACACATACTTCTCAACTCTTTTCTTAACCTACTTGAATTTTCCATTCCCAATTGCTCTGGTCTCTTACACGCTTCTTCCATAACCACCTTTCGTAATGCATTCACACTTTCTGGCACCTTTTCAAGCAATCCATCTTTAACCAAGTCTCGTAAACCATACAACACACTTTCGAACATAGAATCACCTCCACCCTTACATTTTCTTCCAACAACTACACCTGCTGGCAAATACTCAGGATTTATGCTTACAACCTCACTCTCATTCAAACTACAAGGCAAACGTGACATCAAATCAGCAATCACATTCCTTTCACCTGGCAAATACTCAACCACAAAATCAAAATCACTCAAATCCTCTATCGTCCTTGCAAGCCTACTATCAACTAACCTCATACGCTGCAAATACACTAGTGGCTGGTGATCTGTTCTCACTACAAACCGTACTCCATACAGAAATGGTCGTAACGACTTGAGACAGAATCTTAACGCAGCCAGCTCTCTTTCAATCGTTGAATATGCACGCTCTGCCACACTAAATGCCTTGGAAACATACGCAATTACTCGCTTTCTTTCAACCCCATTCACAACTTGATCTTGCATCAAACATCCACCCATCGAATGACCACTTGCATCCGTATACACTTCAAGCATTCCTGCATTCGTTCCATATGCTGGATACGCAAGTTCCACATCTTTTGCAACTTCCGCTTTTAACTTTTCAAACGCTGCATTCATAGAGTCATTCCACCTAATCACAGTACTCTTCTTTTTCCCAGTCCATACACTCAACGGTTTCATTACACCTGAACAATCTTTCATAAACTTTCTTCCAAACTCAACTAAACCAAGAAATCCACGCAACTCTCTCACTGTGGTAGGCTTAGGAAAATTCCTAACCTTTCCCACGAACTTCTCCGATTTACGCAATCCAACCGCACTCACCTTATGTCCTAAAAACTCAACTTCACTAGCAAACCATACACATTTAGACAACTTCACTTTGACACCAACCTCTTCCAACTTTCTTAAAACATCATTCACCAAGGTCATATGTTCTTCCATGTTCTCACTCATCACCAAAATATCATCCAAAAACACTCGTACATTCTTACACGGAAAACCACTCAACTCTACATTCATAGCACGCTGAAAAGCAGCTGGGGCATTCGCCAACCCAAAGCTCAGGTTTCTAAACTGATAATGGCGCTTTGAGGTAGAGAACGCCGTAATAGGTCTACTCTCTTCAGCCACAGGCATCTGGTAGTATCCACGTACCAGATCCATCTTAGAAAACACTTTCATTCCATACATACTGTACACACATTCAGACACAACACTCATAGGAAACTTGTCTTTCAACGTTCGTTCATTCACTCTTCTATAGTCAATACACAGTCGCAAACGTCCATCTGGCTTTCGTACAGGTACAATCGGACTATTCCAGGCACTCACACTCGACTCAATCACGCCAATTCTCTCTAATTCCTCACACTGTTCCTCAATCTCTTGAGCCACAGGGGCAGGGAAATGACGAGGCCTTTGATATATTGGCATATCGTCACTCAAAATTATTTTGAACTCAGGCAAGCGAGCGTTGCCAAAGTCCTCATCTCCTTGACTCAAAGCACCTCTCCTATTCCACAACATCCTGTAAACTTTTTGCTTCTCACATTCACTCAACTTTTCTTCCAATTTCACTTGTTCAATCAAATCTTCATACTTCCAAACATTCGACGTTACACTCACGGAAAACACATTTGCGTTCACCACATGCATATCATTCTCCATATTCACCACTGTATTTAACACACCCAATTTATCTCCCACTTGCACTCCTCTAAGACTCTTCCTTCGCAGATCAGGCCAAACTTGTATGCAGACACGCGGATCTTTCATATCAATTATACCATCAAACACATGCACCACTCGCCTTAATCGATAGTTCGCAGCACTACCATCCAAGACATAAATATTCCCATCATTCTCATTTATCTCAACATCCGAATTCCATCCAATCCTTACACTCAATGTTTCATTCTGCTTGACAGGCACACTCTCAATCGCATATACCTCCAGACCTTTCATGATGTTCACTCTCACACTTCCATCTGGATTCACATACCATTGACACTTCATACTTCCATCCTTCTTACATTCAATCATCTCTAAATCAGGGTGAATCACAATACCATTCGCTTTCAAAAACTTATAACCTAATAGCATGTCATACTTCTTGTTTGCACCTTCTACAACACAAAATTCATCTTCATTCATCCGGACACCGGCAATCAAAACACTCTCTCTAAACCTTGCAACAATCGGCACATCCTGTTCACCTAATCCAGTCAAATGATATCCACGATCCTTAACTTCACTTACTTTCATTCTTACAAATGCTTCATAGTACACCACATTCACCTTACATCCTGTATCAATCAATGCACTAACTTCTCGTTCTCCACACTTAATTTTAACACACATACACCTATTCACTCTCTGACCCCAATTAACTCCACGATTTGACAATCCTTCTCTCACATTCATCACTTGCACTCTAGAGAATTCCCCAGAAGGAACCCTCTCATTCCTTAGTTTCCCTGAGTCGTATCCTCTCGATTACTTGCATCATTCCCATCCATTCTTTCATTCATGCATCTTTCTCCAGTCCTACACAACCTTGTTGCATGACCTACCATTCCGCATTTACCACAGGTAGCTCTTGGACTGGCACACATCCTGGCATAATGCCCTATCTGCCCACAATTACCACACACTCCAGGTCCACTCATGTTTACTCGACCACCTTCCCTGCAATCTCGTACCAAGTGGCCCATTCTTCCACATCCATAACACGCTCTTTCCCTCGCACGACTACAATCTTTTATCATGTGCCCCATTTGTCCACAGCCAAAGCAACTTCCTTGTGACCAGCGACAGTCAACCCTCATATGCCCAACTTTCTTGCATCTCTGACACCTAGGCTCATTTACTCTAGATCTACTGTCATTCCTACCATTTGTGCGACCACTATTCCGACCATTCTGAACCCTACTCCACCCATTCCGACTCTCACTCCTACTTTTACTCCCTCTCGGTTGGCGGCCAACATACACACTCTGTTGTTCATTCTGCCCGCTGTAATAATTTTCCAAAAATCTTGTCATCACATCGATCGGGTTCTCTATCAGCGCATCCCGATAGGACCGGAACTGGGGCAACTTACTGATACTTGAGTTGCGCACAGTGTGAATCGAGGCCTCCTCCCTTCCATAATCCTCAAATTCACGGTCCTCTAACATCTCCAGTACATCCTTCCATAGCAATCTTTCACCAGCCCATTTCATCTTCTCTTTCCTCTTATACGTCACATACTCACTCACTTCATTTGGAACCGTATTTAAAAACTTCTTCATCAGCTCCTTATTCCCATTTATTCCGTCATCTCCAAATCTCATTCGTGCCAAGGACTCTAAGCGATGCGCATAAGAATTCACATCCTCATTCTTCCCCATTCTCGCTTCCTCAAACCCATTTGTTTTCTTATACTTCACACTTGTCTTCATCCTCTTACAGTGCTCTATTATTCTCTCTTTCATAACCTCCCACTTAGGCTCACCCACGCTCATAATCGTCCGGTAAAAATCCTTCATACGTCCATCCAGAAACTCGCACAACTCTTTCACCCAAAACCTATTATTCTCTCCAAATTTTTCCTTACAATAATTTTCATACTCTTTCAAAAACACTTTCACATCTTTTGCTCCTTCCACTCTAAACTTACTTAACTTTGGCACTTCTCTGATCAGTATACTCCGATGAACCTCAGCATCACTTTCACTATCACTCACTTCTCTCCCACTTTCACTCATGCCTTCATTCGAGCTGAAATATAAGGAGTCAATGCTAGCCAGTCGGGTTCGTTCCTGTCGGTCTGGGCATCTAGTCTTTGGGGTCTTCTTTTTTCGATGCCTAGTCATTTGCAGGGGTTCCTTTATGCCTGTCAATCCCTTTTTATCAGTCATGTCAATTCCAAGTGGAGTCGAGGCCACACCCCCACCAATTGCACCTGATTCTCCCATTTTCTCATTCAGCATTCGCATCAATCTTTCCTCCATTCGCACCTCACTGTCTTTAATCCTCTCTTCCATTCTCACTTCCATCTCCCTCATTTTCCTTTTCAAACTATCATTCTCTTCTCTCAAATGCGCATTTTCTCTGTCTTTCTGCCGCACTAACTCATTTAGTCTTCTCATCTCCAACTCCATGGTCCCAATCTGTTCCTCCTCCATTAGGGACAAAAGACACAGGCTCTCACTCCTCTCCTTCCTCAAACCACCGGGCAGTCCCTATTCGGGCGCCAAAAATATGTAGCGGCGGGATCGCGATTCCCTGGCCAAAGATTCCCGCCGCCCTGACAAGGTCCGCTCGGTGGTTCAAGAAGAGGGTATTGAGGAGAGAGAGTATTTTCTAAATTTAATTTACACACAAAAAAGAAATTAACCACAACCCCAAAAAACAAAAATGTAAATTACCCAATTTCCAAAATATTATCTATCTTAAACCACAACCAAAGATATTTATATATATATAGATATATAGTGGGCCTTACAACTATACCCTGGCCACACACACGCAAATAGGAAATGTTTAGGTTTTCACAAACAGATTGCCCAGTGCCACCATGTGAGTCTGTTCTACTTTCTTCAGCTCTGGGAGCACTATTACCGGTATGGGAGGGGGAGGGGGAGGGAAAGGGAGGCGGGCCCGCTTTCTTGAGGGAAGAGAGGTTCCCTTTTCTTAAGGGACTGGAAGTTCACTTCAGCCAAGGCGAATGATTTGCACTCAAGGATGAGGAAGTGGTGGCTCTAGTCAGAGCGGAAAGTGCGAGGGCTCAGGCCCCAATCAATGCGTCCCTTTTCTGCCACACGAGTCAAGATTGGCTTCAGCCGTATCCAAAAGCCAGATGTCGGCGACAATCGGTACCACGGAACTGGAAAAGAGAAGGCACATTCAGTCACCTATTCACTGCCACACTCAAACATCTTTACTCCTAACTCATTCAACCATATCCACTCTCACACCATCTTCACTCACCTATCCTCCGTCCAGGCGGTTCTTCCTTCTTCAGTCACAACTAATGACTTCCAAACTTTTACCTATACTTTCTAACTAAAAATATATGCTGAAAGAATCCGCCTAAAAAGAAAACAGGAGATGAATGGGGGAGCACGATAGAGATCCATCGAGTCCCCCCACACAAAGCAAAGACGGTGATCACACGATCCACACACACACACATTCTGCAAAAGAAGAAAAAGATTAGACATAGGGGAGGGGAGGCGGACAACCAAACTACTACAACTTCAGATCATTTTATTTATTTATTTGTTTATTTATTTATGGGATTCCGAAAGGATCGGGATTGGGATAAAAGAAGAGGTGAAAGTGTAGGAGAGAGATAGAAAAGGTAGAAAATATTGTGTGAGGGATGAGGGGTGTTGTAGCGGGCCGAAAATCTAAACTAACCCCCAATCGATCCAACCCGCTTCCTACACTATCCGGACGTGAGAAATCGAAGGAGAATGAAACGGATTGTATATACAGTCCCTTTACTTACAAAAAAATTTACAAAATATCTACAATAGAGAGGGGCGATTATATTGGAGATCTTACTTTTCACCAATGGATACAAAAAGAAAATCCTATATATATAAATACTATTTAATCTATCCTAATAAACATAAAAATCAAACAACCCAAAAAAAAATCCTGAATACAACAGTCAATATATAAACAACAATCAAGGCCTCACTTTATACAAAGAGGATGGAGAGATGTCCAGCCACCTGCCACTCGAGCGAGCAAAATGCCTAGGACTTACAAGTGTGGCGCCTCTGCGCTTGATGGAAGATAATGACTTTAAAAAGCTTACGTGGCTATTATAAGCCCTCCTTCATTAAGCTATACTAATGGCCTTTATTTATTAATGATAATATAGCTTTCTAGGATATAACGCTTTGTTTGTAATATAAGGATATACGAAACTAAGTCCTATCTTTCCAGAATATGAGGCCTGGAAAGAAAAAAACAAAACATGGTAATCATTTTTATACATAAAATAAACAAAAAAAACAAACCCATTCCCATTCACACACATTCTTACAGAGGGAGGGAGAGGGTACTGAGAAAAGGGGTGGGAGAATGGCCCTTTTACACACACTCACATTCGCCCCACCACAGTGTTAATGAAGTGGATGAGGAGAGGTGATTGTAATAAATGATTATAATGAGGGTGATGGTGATGTGTGCCAAGATGCCTGGTTAAAGCTTTCATTTTACATTGTATTTTGATTTTTGGCTTTATTTTTTTATTTATAGCATAAGAGCCTTTGTTCTCGGGTTTTGTTTTCCTTTCTTGAGGTTATTTTCCTTTTGTTTTGGTTTATTTTTGTTTAGCATTCGAGCCTTTGTTTACATGATTGTTCTCTTGAGAGACTTGTCATTTTTTTTTTTATATATGGTTTTGGTTGTTGGAGCACTCGTGTGCTGTTATGGCTGTGTTTTCCTTCTTCTGTATTTGTTGTACTTATTTGTTTTTATTTATTTTTCTTTTTATTAATTTTGTTGTTTCTCACGTTTTTCTTACTTTAGTTTTGGCTGTAAAGTGGTTCTATTTAATTTAGAACCTTTTCTCAACTGCCTCTGAACTGTTGCTTATTGTTCAATGTTTTTTATTATCTGTCTTCTGTTTCCCTAAGCTGGATTCTTTTCGAGAATTCCATCCGGGAAGTTTTCTCATATTTTTTACCATAGCTTTTGGGCACGTTCGTGCAAGAAGACGTTTATTGGTTTTAGATTTCATGTTTGATGCAGAACATTTGATGGCGTTCCTTCTATTCTTCTGGATCACGTAATGAAGCGGGTCGCTTTGTTTTGGACCTTTTGCATTTGCATAATCTTTGTCTTTGATAAAGTATGTAATGGAATAATCGGGTAGGTCATAATGGGGCGTACTAATGTTAAGTATAATTTTCTTTTATTATTAGCTGACACCCCGTAAGTGGCGCGGCGATTTGCCATCCTGGCCGCCGTGCTGACGGGATCCAGCGCTCCGTCCGGCCCCAGCTTAGCCTCTCTTCCTTCCTTCAGATAGCCCGATTTCTCCCCTACCTCGTCGCTTTTCATACAACCTCTCCCACAACTTTCTCTGGTCAGCCTCTAATTTCACAGGGTAGAATGCTGACCTTCTTCTCAAGCCAACCACCCCGGATCGGGGCTGAGGGGGGGGGGGGGGGGGGACATTGTTCCCTAACCCCTCAGCTCCGGTTCGGGATGGGGTTTTTTTAACAACCTGCTTCATCCCCACCCACATCTTCCTCACATCCCTTTTCCTCTCCTCTTCACAACCTATATTTTTTACGCCGTGTCCAAGGTGGAGCCGCCATGCCGAAGGACTGCCAGGCCACCAGGCGGGAGGGGTGGTCCCGAATGGCGGCGCCTGGCTCTGCCGGGCTTGTAAGCACCTCTCGCAGTGCGGGCAACTGCGAGAGGTGATGAGCTATTGCGTCCCGTAATCAAAAGAGGGTCACCATGCCCATGTATGAAAAAAAACAAAAACCCCAACCCCCAACTTCCCCAAAAACATCTACGGAGCCGCCCTCGGGCAGCTCCACCGAGAAAATGGAGGTCCCCCCCCTTGTGCTTGCGCAAGGGACCCTCCATAATTCTTTAACCGGAGAGGAGGCTTACTCCTCTCCTACGCCTACGGGTGTAGGGGACTCCCCCTCACCCCCTTCTCTGGAGGTGCTTTCGGGCACCTCCCTATCTCCAGCGGCAGTCCCTCCTTTGCTTTCTAAGGGGACTGCCAAGAAAGCCAGCAGGCAGCCCATTGCCGACCGCCCCTCGTGCAAGCGGCTCGGTAGGGCAAACCCCCTTAGGGGGGAGAGGGAAGCCAGGCCCCTTCGGTCGCTTCCCTCAAAAGACCTGCTGGCAAGAATTTTGAACCTTGCTGGGGTCAAGGCCTGTGCCTCCCCACACCACCTGACTAGTGACAATACTGCCAAGGGGACCTGCGATGTTCTGGGAGGGGATGGCCAACTGGAGGCCCCTCCTGTGATAGACATGGTCCTTGAGGAGACCCAGCCCCAGACGGTAGGGCCTTCCATGGGGGGGAATTCGGGCTCGGCGCCAAGCACCGAACCCGAATCCGCCCCTATGCAAGGTCCTCCTCAAATGGCTGAGGGCTCCGAGGCAGTAGAAGGAGGGGAGGGATCTCCTCCGACAGGTGCCCCTACGACAACCAGGACCTTCTCCATTTCGGAGAGGGACCTGGCTGAGGCTGGTCCATCTGGCCTGGGGACTTCTGCCGGCGGAGGTGAAAAGCGGGTTCATTCCCCGCCCTCCTCTCCTAAAAAGAAAAAGACTAAAAAGACTCAAAAGACGAAGAAGACTCGGGGCTCCTCTCCATCCGCGGGGGCTGCGGGGACGGATAGGTCTGCTACCACTTTGGTAGGCGACCAAGCCAAGATCGGCACATCCGGCCCCTCTACCCCCTCGTGTGCGGAGCCCCTGACTACGACTAAGACCAAGAATGCACAGGGCGGAGCCTCGATGACATCGGGGCCCCTGATTCAGAGGTTACCTGGCGTTTTCGAGCCCGCTGGCTTCAAACGCTTCCTCGTTATTCGCTCCACTGATGGCACCATGTTGTCCAAGGGCAACATGATCCATCAGAGGAGAGGATTAGCTAGTGCAATTGGTAGAGAGCCGAAGGTAACCCGTTTCTCGGACGGGAGCCTTCTGGCGAATGCGGCGAATCCCGCCGAGGCGGCCAAGATAAGTGCTCTTCGGACACTTCATGGCACCCCGGTGAGTGTGACGCCGCACTCTACCATGAACTTTGTGAAAGGAGTAGTTTATGCGAGGGAACTCGTTGACTACTCCATTGAGGACATCACCCTAGAGCTGGCCGACCATGGGGCGGTCAAGGTCGAACGTGTGATGAGAAAACAGGGAGGGGCCTCGAGACCCACCCCTACACTCTTCGTCACGTTCGACTGTGACAAGCTCCCTGAGTCGGTGCGTGCCGGTTGGTACCGCTACCGCGTGAAGGCATTCGTGCCACTGCCGCGGCGGTGCTATTACTGCCACCGCTTCGGCCATACGAATCGATCATGTAGACGTGCAAAATCGGGGTCACCCGAAGTCTGTGTAAATTGCTCCAAGGTCGCACACGATAAGTCCAAATCGTGTGTGGCCAAGTGTGTCAATTGCGGAGAGCCGCACCCTGCTTCTTCGAAGCAATGTGGTGCATATCTTCTTGAGAAAGAAATCCTGGCCGTTCAGGCCCAGGATCGACTCTCATTCCGCGAGGCAAAGGACTTGGTCCTGGCGCGCCCGGCTCTGCCTGGGACGTCATATGCCTCAATAGTTAGAAAGGCACCCTCTGCTCCTGGCCCATCCAGGCCAACGAGCACGGTTGTTTCCGCGCCCATTCGGAGCCCTTCTGTGGGCTCTACCCAACTTGGGCGCTCCCCTGGTAAAGCTGGCGGCAAAAAGGGTTCATACCCTGCCCCGGCTAAAACCAGGGCTCCCCCCTCTTCCCCCAGCGTGACCGTTTCGCGTAAAGCGAAACGGCCACGCGCCTCCACCGAGTCGTTAGACTCACAGGAGGCAACACCCCTGAAGATGGTCGCTAGGCCATCTTCCGGGGTTCCTAAAGCTGTTCCCCGAAAGGAGGACAGCAACAAAGGAGCTTCGGCCCCTTTGCCCACGCCCCGAGGTGGAGCGAGTGGTTCGGAGACGGTGGTTCCTCGAAAAGAGGGCCCCCCGCCTCCGAAGCCGCAACGCCCGCCTAAAGTTTCGAGGCGGAGGGAGGAAAAGACTCGCATGGCGAGCCCAACCTCCCCCAATAAGTCCTCGAAGGCGACAGCGCCTTCAGCGCTTTGTCCGGCCAACAGCGCCCGGGGTTCTGCCCCCGGGAAGCGTACGGCCATTCCCGTGAGGGTCTTCAATTCGAGGAGGGCCCCCGCGTCTCCTCCGAGCTAGGCCTGGAGGGCATATTCCTTCAATGGAATTGCCGTGGACTCCGGGCCAACTGGGAGGAGCTGCGGAGGCTCGCCTCATCCCGTTCCCCGTTAGCTATTTTTTTGCAGGAGACCATGCTAGGCGCGTGCCCCCTGCCTGCCCTCCCGGGGTATAAGGGTCTTGCGACCCAACCACCGCGGGACGGCCGGGCTGGGGGATGCGCGGTTTACACCCGGCATGATGTCTCCGTTCTTCCTTTCTCTTTAGATACCTCCTTTCAGGCAGTGGCTGTGCAGCTGCACCTGGATAGGAGGTATACTATCATTTCTGCGTACATTCCACCGTCAGCTGACTTCGACGCGGGGGACTTTCGCCGCGTCGTGGCACGGTTGCCGAGGCCCTATCTCTTGCTTGGAGATCTGAACGGCAGGCATCCTCTCTGGGGAGATTACACCATAAATCCCAGGGGACAAGTCCTTGCCGATCTGATCGAAGAGCTTGAGATGGGTGTCCTAAACGTGGATGAGTTTACGCATCACTGTCCGAGAACCGCTTCATTTTCCTTCCTTGACCTATCTTTGTGCTCTTCGGATGCACAGCCTGATTTTGATTGGGGGGTGGTCGATGACCTCCATGGTAGTGATCACTTTCCCATTCAAATATCATTTTCAGGGCAACTGCCGCCTGAGAGACCACCTCGGTGGTGCTTGGCGCGGGCGCGGTGGCCTGCATTTCAGGAAATGACTGAATTCTCTATCTCAGTCAAGGAGTTTAGGTCGGTAGATGAGGCCGTTGAGTTCTTCTCCGGCAACCTCATCGCCGTGGGCCTGACTACTATTCCTAGGACGTCTGGCCGTTTTGCACGCCGACCACTCCCATGGTGGTCGGCCGAGTGTGAGACGGCCCTCAAACAGAAGCGTTATGCCTACATGCGCTATAAGCGCCGCCCGAACGATTTCACCGTCGCTGAATTTCGTCGGGCTAGGGCTAGGTTCCGGTATATTTCGAAGCACGCCCGCCGCTCTTCTTGGCGGGCATACGTGTCTTCACTTAACGGGAAGACCCCTTTAGCTGAGGTGTGGAAGCGAGTCAAAAGGATTCGGGGCAAGTTCTCGCAGGACCCCCCTCCCGTTCTCCAGGAGAATGGGACCGCAATCTCGGACCCCGCGTCCGTGGCGGAATCCTTAGCGACCGCTTTTTCCGCATTCTCTAGCCGTGATGCTGCTCCGCCAGCATTCAATGCACGTCGTGATGTCGCGGAAGGCCGCCGGCTGGACTTTACCTCCAGAGGCGGAGAACCCTTCAACGACAAGTTTACTGTGAGTGAGTTGCGTTCCGCTCTCGCTTCGTGCGCGGACACCGCCCATGGTCCGGACGATGTCCCGTACGCCATGCTTCGACACCTGGGTGAGCGAGGCATGGCCTTTCTATTAGATTTGTTCAACAGGATCTGGGTGGAAGGTCTCCTCCCAGACTCCTGGCGAATCGCTACTGTGCTCGCCTTTCGCAAGCCGGGGAGAGATCACTCTACTCCGACCGGTTTCCGCCCAATCTCTCTAACCTCTTGCGTGTGCAAGTTGATGGAGAAATTGGTAAATGTTAGATTAGCCTATTTCCTGGACAGCGGAGGCCATCTGTCTTCTGCACAGTGCGGCTTCCGTAAGTTCCACTCCACGTCGGATGCTCTGCTCCGACTGGAAAATGCCGTCTGCGAGGCTTTCCTTCGTAGACAGCACTACGCCACGGTGTTTTTTGATCTGGAGAAAGCCTATGATACCGCATGGCGATACGGTATTATGGAGACTCTCCACACGATGGGGGCGAGGGGACGCCTCCCAATGTTTATATCTGAATTTTTGCGAGATCGTCGATTCCGCGTACGGGTGGGGGGAGCCCTCTCCGGCCCAAAGGAGCAGGAAGAGGGTGTCCCGCAGGGAAGTGTCCTCAGTGTCACACTCTTTGCCCTGAGCATCAACGGCATCACCTCGGTGCTGCCGGAAGATGTTCTCGCTACGCTCTACGTGGATGACCTTTCGATCTCTTTTGGCGCGGCCCAGATGCCAACTCTGGAGCGCCGACTCCAACAGGCATTGAACCGCGTCTCTCGCTATGCCGAAGCGCACAGGTTTCGGTTTTCTTTGGCCAAGACTAAGGTGGTGCACTTCTGCCGCCATCCACGGCTTCACCCCGACCCAGATTTGTTTCTTAATGGGGTGCGCCTGGATGTGGTTGAGTCGCACCGTTTCCTTGGTCTTGTATTCGACCGACGCCTCACCTGGGAGGCTCACATTCGCAGCCTTAGGGTCTCTTGTACCCGCGCCATGGACATTCTCCGTTCCGTGACGTTCAGCGCTTGGGGCGCTGATAGGGCTACCGCCTTACTTTTTTATCGATCCTTTGTTCGCTCGAAGCTCGACTACGGATGCGAGTTTTATGCATCCGCAGCCGAGCGTTTATTGCGGAAGGTGGATTCGATCCACCACACCGGCCTTCGCCTTGCGACCGGTGCCTTCCGCATTTCCCCCATTGAGAGCCTGTTGGTCGATGCTGGGGAGATGCCACTCGCTCTGCGCCGCGTGCAGTGCATCACTCGCCTGTACGCGCGAGCCCGGCGCCTCCCCCAGTCGCCAACAGCTCTCACTGCATCCGCAGCTGATCTCGATGGTGCCTATGCCGCCGAGAGACGCCAGTCATACCCTAAGCCCTTTGGGTTTAGGGCCAGGAAACTCCTTCGAGAGGTAGATATAGCTCTCGGGCCGGTGGCGCCCCTGGTTCTGCCCAGGACGCCACCCTGGAGGGTACCACATTTGGCTATTTGTCGCCACGCCTCTGCTCCCAAAGCTTGTACTGCGCCGGGAGTATTGCGTTCGATCTTTTTGGAGCACACATCGTGTCACGCTGGTACCGTGCCAGTGTATACGGATGGCTCCAAGTCCCAAGAGGGGGTCGGCTTCCACGCCGTATCCCCTCTGTTTGAAGTCAGCGGGGCTCTACCAGGCGCTGCGTCTGTCTTCACGGCCGAGCTGGTGGCAATACACCACTCGGTACGGGAGATTACGCGACGTGCCCGGTTCGGAGACCGGATTGTGATTTATAGCGACTCACAAAGCGCCCTGAGTGCTCTCGGGGCATTGGAATCTCCGCATCCCCTGGTTCGCGAAATCCGTGACGCCACGGTTTTGGCGAGCCGGGCAGATGTCGAGATTATCTTCTGCTGGGTTCCTGGACATGTAGGAATTGCGGGGAATGAGCGCGCCGATGAGGGCGCCAAAGTGTCCGCGAGGACTCTGCGACCGGACCAGCGTTTCGCTCTTCCTCACACCGACTACATGGCAGGAATACGGGCAGCTCTTCGGACTGCTTGGCAAAGAAGATGGGAGACGGTCGAGGGGAACTTAAAGTTGCGTGCCATTGCGCCGCGACTGTTCCCATGGACCTATCCCCCAATGCCGCGGCGGCTTCAGGTTGCTTTCTGTCGTCTTCGAATCGGACACACTCGTGTGACGCATCGTTACTTGGTGGAGCGCTCGCATGTGCCCTATTGCAACGACTGCGTCGTCCCCCAGACTGTTCGGCATATTCTTGTCGAATGTCCCAGTCTGGGTGATCTTCGCGCACGATACCTGTCTCGGTACCGGGATGGGCGGGGTCGCTACCGCCTGTCCCTTGTACTCGGGACGAGTGCGTGCACCATGACTGGTGGACTTATTGACTTTTTGGGGGAGGCCGGCTTTCTCCCCTTTATTTAAGGTTCCTTTTTTTGTTATTGTTTTGTTTTAGGTTGCACTCTCCTGCACCGGGGTGAGGGGGACCTCCCCCCGCTGCCGGAGATTGCTTCGATTGTTAAGTTTTTCCAATTTATATTGATTGTTAAGTTTTCATATTTTAACTTTAAAGTAGCCTAATTCTAGGCTGTCGTGTTTTTCGGCGACTTATGCCCAAGTGGGTAGTTGCCAGATGGGCTCTATAAAAAAAAAAAAAAAAAATTATTAGCTGACAGATTATAGAACCTGTACAGGGATGATAGGACGGTCTTTGATAGATAGGTAGAAGAAAAGATGTGAGAGAATGATAGGTTAGTGGTCCAGAGCTCCCTTGACCCTCCCTCTCTCCTCTGACTACGTTTCGGAGCCAGAGGGGAGAAAGAAGAGCGAGAGAGCACGGACTCCCCCTCTTCCCCAGTTACCATCCTCTCTGTGCCATAAGGCATCGGGTTGAAGGTTTAAGGGGAGATGAGGAGGAGAGGGAGCGATAGTATAGCGATAAACTTGTAGGAGATTAGAAAGGTGACCTAGGTGGTCATGACCCTACATCTAAACGCGCTGCTAATACCACGGTGTGTGTCCCCCGCCCCCTCGTTTGTATGTAGAGACCATTTGGAAAGACAGTGTCAAAGTGTTAGTGAGGAATGGAAGGAAGTTGGAGAGTTGCAAGTTTGCTTGGAGGTCAAACTAATCTCTGGCTGTTGTTAAGTAGTTATAAGTTGGAATTATGGTCAAAGAGTAAGTACTTGAGTTTCAGGTTGATGTGAATTCATTTGCTGTCTTCTAATATTTAATGTAGGCGTTCAAACCATTGTTAGTGTGTAAGTCTGTTTCTGGTAAGTATTTGTTACTTTTTCTTGCATGTTTTCGTTGTTATCTAGCTATGTTCTTTTTAATGTGCATGTTATAGATTCCCGAACATTACGCAAGTTCTTTTTTAGTTTCTTTGATCGGTATTTTTATAAGTTATTATTTACCTTCATTTTCTGTCTCTTAGTTCGGTTGCCTTTATCGGTTGTCACGTTCGTGGATTAGTCATTGTTTTATTCGGTTCGTTTTCAAATTGTTAAGCTTCCTTTCTATGTGTATATATCTTCCACCTCTTCTTTGTCTCTTATCCTCATATTGCTTTGGAACAGTCGGTGAGTACTCCTTCCTGCTCTTAATTCTATTTGATTGGCAAGTTCCTCTCCAATCTCTTTGCGTGTCTTATCAATTACCACTTTCGCCCTTTTCATAATAACCTTATTAGGGGGTTCGATAATGGCTTCTCTATGTAGTTCTTCTATTCTCTCTATCCGTCTATTATTAGTTAGAAGGTATATTGCCTTGTTTTGAAGCTTCTGTAATTTGAGAAAATTATTTCTTGACAATGTACACATCGCAATTGCCGGATAGATTAGCGTCGGTTGGACTATTGAATTATATATTTTCTTTTTTTCCGTTGGCTGAGCGTTCTTAACTTATACAGAAGTTTCAGTCCTATTTTCCTTTTTCTATTCTGTCGGTTACGTGTTTGCTGTAACCGGTTTTAGTTATAGTTAGACTCAGTACTTTAAATTCATTAATATATATATATATATATATATATATATATATATATATATATATATATATATATATATATATATATATATATATATATATTCATTATCTACATATATTTCGCCCATCCTTCTCCTGAATACTGGTATAATTTTTTTCCGTTGGCTGAGCGTTCTTAACTTATACAGAAGTTTCAGTCCTATTTTCCTTTTTCTATTCTGTCGGTTACGTGTTTGCTGTAACCGGTTTTAGTTATAGTTAGACTCAGTACTTTAAATTCATTAATATATATATATATATATATATATATATATATATATATATATATATATATATATATATATATATATATATATATATATATATATATTTATATATATATATTTCATTATCTACATATATTTCGCCCATCCTTCTCCTGAATACTGGTATAATTTTGAATTTATCACAGTTCGTACTAATTTTCCATCTACGTTCGTACTCTTTGACCTTCTAATTTCTTCTCCCATTGCTCTGCTTGGAATTGCCCGTGCCTGTAGGGTGACACAACAACTTGCGGTATGTCATCGGCAAATCGTATATTCAGACACCCCTCCATTGCTGTGGGTGGAATATCTGCTGTGTAGACAGCGTATAATAGCGGACTCAGGCGTCTTTAAGCTCTTGCATGTTTATTGTTGCATCAATTGCCTCGTTGTTGTTTCTACTTGCGTCGATAGAATGGTGATGATGAGTCTTTTCACTTATCCGGTTAAATTCTCCAATAGTTTCGTTCTCAAAGTCAGTGTCGAAGTTTTCATTTTCCTCTTCACTGATTCTGAAAACATTCTTCCAATGTTCCCTAAAATCTCTTTCAACCTCGGTTTCGCCTTTCAGTTAGTTTCCTCTCGTCTTTAATTCTCATCTTTTTCCTTAGCTGGTTTGTCTTTCAATCTGTTTATCCATTTCTAAAACTGTTTCGATTATTCTTTCTCATCTATTTTATGGATATGGTTGTTCCAGTGTTCTTCTTGTTTTTCATATTTCATTAACGTTAGCTCTCTCTTCTTCCTTCTTAGTTGGTTGCACAGTTGCCTACTTGGTCCGACTCTGCGTATCTGTTCTGAAGCCAATCTTATTTGTATCTTCTTGTTTACCATTTCAGGCGTCCATCTGAGTTTTGGATGGTTCTGTAGGATCTTTTGGGGATTGCCTTCTCGTCTGCGTTGATCAGAGCTCTCATGATTTATCTGAGTCCTTCGTCAATATTTTCTATTGTCGCTTCGTTGAGTGTCTTTGGTTCGTAGCCTCTTGGAATTTCCTTGTACATTGTCCAATCCGCCGGATGATAGGCCTTCCATTTCTTATATGGCTTCTGTATGGGATGTTGATTTACAGTAAGTAGGGTAGGGTAGCTAGGTGGTCGCTGATCGGTATGTCGATAGGTTCGAAGTGACAGTTGAATCGCTGGTTGAAGTTCGACAGGCAGATAACTGGTTTAGACGCCACATTGTTGTTAATGTAAGTTGGGAATTCCGGCCACAATCTTTGAAGCATCCCCCTATTTAGCATCGTCTTCAAATGCCTGACGGCGCTCTTTGTGTTGTTATACCCATTTTCAGCGCAGTGGGCGTTTATGTCTCCCATGAAGATGACTAGCTTTCTGCTATTGAAGAGTCTGGTGAAATTGGCAATTGAGAGTCCATTCCTCCTCGAGGGTTGGTACCCGGTTGCTATTATAAGGCTGGTAATTTCGAGTTGTATTTCTATTGCTGCATATGACTATTAGTCTTGCGTCCTGTAGTCGAGTTCCTTTTATCTGCAATGGTGGCTCCGTCAAACCTGCCATGAAGGGTTTATTGCTATAATATTTTAATTCCATATCTTTATGTTTTCCACTTCTAGATCCATCCCATGTCCTGGTATATCAGGGTTTAGTTCTCTAAAAATATTTCCATAGATATATTTCTTCTTTCCATTCGTTTGAATTTAACTGTAGAATTTCCAGTTTCCGCTTGTCCATTTTGATAGTTGTTCTAGGTTCTTGTTTCTGGTCGTTTCAGGTGGTCCTATTTAACACTTTTTTTCGTTTTTCTACACGTCCATACATGTATTCTTGCATTCCTTTGCGAGAGATTGTTGTAAACGGGACCGAAGATTGTTGCCTTGGGGTTATCTTCTTGTTCGTACTCGATTTCCTTTTCTTTTGAGCTTTTCTTCTCGTCACTCTGGTCTCCTGAGCGGATTCCTTGGTGCTGTTATCTGTTTCGGTTACGTCAGTATTTGTAAAGGGTAGGTCCTCGTATTCGCATGCCTTCCCTTTCTAATCATAGTGTACCCTGTTTATCGCAGGTCGACCCGCTTCGAGGCTACCATTTTTGGCCTAAACTTCTGTAACTTACCAGCCTAATTTGTGTAGGGGAGGCGACTCATGCCCCCCTTGTGCCCCACTTCCCATTTTCCCCTTCGGACTAAAGGATATAAATGGGGTCGTGAGGCCTTTTAATTTATTCTGTTGCGAGGATTCTGCCTTGCTTGCTCCGCTGAATCGTTTTCCGTCACTTACCTTTGACGTTCATTTTTGGAGAGCCGTACTGGATTCCTTCGTGCAGCGAGGATTTTTTTGCCATTGATTCCTGTTGGCTGTATCGAATTGTGCTCTTCCAGTTACGTTTGCAAGCAAGTGTTCTCCTTTGGGAAGCCGTTCACTATGGGCACGTGAAAGCTCTCCCATAGTCACCTCGCCATCTCTTTGATGAATTCTGTCATTTCGAATTCCTTCTCTCGGATAGTTGGGCCTTCGAGTCATCGTTACCCGTGGTCTCGACGCCTTTCGCCCCGATATCGCCGTCTGTGGGTTTCTCCTCGCTGAAGACCGTCATCGCATTCACCCCTGTGGACTTGGGTCGAATTCACTCATCGTCGCCGAGCCTCTTATCGCCTGGGGTTTCCGACGTGGGTTATTACTTCACTGCTCTGGTATCAGGTATTTTGGAGTATTTCTTTCTTCTTATGTCCCTTTTAAATTAATTTGGTTTTATTCATGTAACTTTGGGCTTTCGGGTAAGGGACGTAAGACAGGGAGGTTATTCCGGAAACACCTGTCACTAGAGTAGCGTAGCCTATTTCATCTTCAACGGCGCGTCTCGTTTCGGCTTTAAACAAATTCATAGAACCCAATTTTGTATGCGCGAATATCTATTTGGTATTTGGTTAGAACGACTTGTGGTCGTTAGATCGTGATAAGCATTTATCACTTTTCTTATTATTTGATGTACCCCCGTATAATTTGTTAGCAGTCAATTTATTTGATTTTGATGTAAATAATACTGTTAATACTTTTATGTGTGTATTCATTTAACCCCTCGCGGATACCTCGTAATTTAGCACCGTCCTGATAAATTCTGGTGAATTTCTGGTAGGCCTTTAGATCCCTACTCTTCTATAAATTTCTTGGGTTTTTTATTTGGGCCATGTGGACCGGGTTCCGCGATAGCCTTTAAACTATTAGTATCTTCTCTTTCTTCTTCATTGTCCCCGTTTTGTTTAGTTTCTTCTATTAGTTCCCTTGTGGTTTTCTCGTTGATGTTTATTATGAAGATGGCTGAGGAGTCTACTTGTTTAGGAAATTTCGTTGGCTCAAGGCCGTTTTCTTTTAGCATACCATTCATCGTGCTTGCATAGCTCCCTTGGCTATCTATATTCCTAATGTGAGCGTGAAGTATGCAGGCGAGAATCTTCACATTTAATTTTCCATCTAGGTTTATCTGTGTCTCCATTCTCTTTAATTATTTCCTTTCTCTTTGGACATGACATAGCCCCTAATTATGGGGGAACCATGAAGGTATCGTAAGGACAGCCCAAGAGCCTTGGAAGGGGGACGCTGGTTGCCAGTTATCGCGTAATCTTTTGGCAAGGACTCCAGTTGGTTTACGTTGCCCTTCCTTATTTCCCACGAGAGTTATTTGTTGATTACTATGGGGTGCCCTAAGCCAAGGGGCGGTCTTATTCTAGCGATGGGGTCAAATAACCCAGAGGATGGGAATAGACCACACCAGGGTAGAACACCGGTCTTTCGGGAGTTATGTCATCGCGAGGAATTGCGATTAACGAGGAGAATGCGCAACGGCTGTTTTCCCGATTAATAAGGCCTTGAATCAGGAAAATTGAGGAACGTCAGGATATTGAAGTCACCAAAGCAAAAATAGAACAAAAGTTCTTTAATTAAGTTTTAAGTTCTAAGTTATGACATTAAGTTCGAGGTCAAGTGCGGGCAAGGTCTAAAGGAGGCTGGACGAATAAAACCTTTAAGAGTTACACCTTAATGTCTGCGTTATGTACACTATTATATACAAAGATGAATTACGCGAAACCGAGAGATCGGACTGAACGATCTATAACGCGATATATTGCTATATCAAACAGTAATCTTGATTCTAATCTTTCTGGCTTCACACAATTAGATATTCAATTTAAGCCACGCCCTACAAGTTCCTCGTCTAACTAAGCCACACCTCCCTTTTATGTACCGGCCTGTTGATTTGTCGGTATTAACATAACTCGACTTTTGATTGGCTACTGCCGAACATATTGATAAGGAAGGCACTCCTACTATTGGGTAAAATTCTCTGTGGGTGGTGGCATGTTACCATGGAGACAGCTTCCTAATCTGGTTTATATTTTTTTAATAGTTATAGCTATCCGGTTTATTCTGGATTCTGCCTTGATTATAATGTTTGCCTAAGATTGCCTCGACTAACTCTAACAGAGATAACTGCTCCGTTTTCTACCGTGTGACATTCTTGTAAACGGCGCTAACTTTACTTTTCTCTCTGTATACTTTGTGTGTGTATCGACTCTCGCGTGTGTCCTATTTTAGACGTACACGCCGGTCGCTACAGTCCGGTGGGGTCCTCCTCAGTTAATGGATTTTCTGGTTGTTGCGATATGAGTGGCCCTCTGCCCTGCACTCAGGGCAAATCAGAAGGTCCTTTGGGGGGCAGTCTACAGTTATGTGTTCTTCCATTGCGTAGCAACGGAAGCAGATTTGTATATTTACAAACGTGTCTCGAGTGTTGGCTTGTGGGATCCTGGTACAGAATGCTGTCAGCCCCTTTTCCACACTTTGTGATGCCATTTCCCTATTTTCACATACTATTTTGAACACATGAGTATGTTCTTTGAATTTAAAAAAAAAAATCATGAACTTTTAGACATGGTTGCCTGGTTTCTAGTTCTTCCTTAATGTTCTGTGGATCCTACAAGCTAACATTCAACGAGACATGGAACACATCGTTCGACCTTTCTACAGACCACGGTCTTTGCATAGTTTTGATCTATGTTTAAATTGCCTTATTATTTTATAATAACAACCGTTTAATTCTTTATTGACACAGTGTTGGCAATTTTATTTATTTTTAACTTATTTGATTGCATTTTTTTAATATCTTCTTTGAATTTAGGGATAACTAATGTATTTGGCTCTAAAACATGAACAAAGTGGTCAGTGAATGAATAATTTAATTATTTTGTATAAGTAATTATATTGCTTGATCCTTATATATCCCTGTATTAATTAAAGGCCTATCATGGAATATAAGAATGACGAATATATATTTAACGTATAAAAAGGAAATTTTAGCGGAAACTAATTCATTCTCAACACAATATATGTAGTGGCGCCCGAATTGCAAGATGAAGTAGGCTTGTGGTGCTCGTGTAATATAATAGGTAGGCTATTGACACCAAATTGCAGGATTTAATACGCCCAGCGAGAAAATCCGCAAATAGATGCTCGGTGAATTTATCAAATCCTAACAAATTGCCTTACATGTAAATAACGGAAATAATATGTATAATGTGAGAATAAGGAGATGAAAAAATATGTTAATTTGTTTAGAGAGTAAGGAATTGAAAATACATATGTGTATTTGTATAAATAGAGGTGAGGCAAACGGTCGGTAGAGTTGCGCGTGGAAACACAAAATACGAACGCAGAAAGAAGATATCAGGTCGGACACCTGAGTCTATACAAGATCACGCATAAACAAACATTCCCGCCTTGGGAAAGATTAATCAGAAAACGGGAGGCTACTAAGCAGCTGGGCAAATACAAACTTTGACAAAGAGAAAATTTAATATCTGTAACAAGCGATTCCTATAATAAAGATAAAACTATTGGAAATATGTAGGTATATCTTACACACACAGCTGTTCGGTAGCTCCGCCCCAGGGGTGGAAATTAACGAACCAGACCACTGGGGTTCGCCCCCACGGACAAGTCTACGCCACGCCCTAGGAAACGAATACATATGTATATAGTCAGACATTTATTTTTTTCAAAAGTGAGAATAACAACCAGAGTTAGAGAAAGAGAATCATTATTCGTTAACAACGTTTACTTCCTTGGTAGCGTTACAGATACGGAACCCGCATAATTCGCCTAAGTCCTGTCGCTTTTGAACCCAATATTTCGCGTAGAATAAAAAGCCTACTTATTGACAGCAAAGTACTCGTGACGTGCCGCTTGCCCCCTTTAATAGGCCAGTGTAAGAATATAATTATTTTTTGGCTACGTCTTTTTCGAAGTCCTTCTGTACCCCGATTACCGGGAAACCTTCGGTAAGCCCAGCCTAAATCATAACCCTCGTGGAAAATTATTAAGGAGTCAGAAATAATTCAACGAAGGTATAAAGTAAGCACAGTTTCCAAAGGTCCTCACCACACGTCATGCGCAATAGCAACGACGACTCTTCAATATCCTCGCCATTGTGACTAATGATCAAGCTCCCACCAACCGGGTAACTTGTACTACCACTTCTCTATTGATAAACCACCTTTTATCATCCTTTTCATCATCCATAGACCGATCCCCCATTCACGTATAACAGGCCACTTATAAACCCGGTGATATCCCCCTATAAATCGGTTCCTATAAACTGGTGACCCTTTCGTTTCGGCCGGACAGTGAAGATGTCGAGGAAATGGACGCACCAAGCCATCGTCAGGCAGGACAATGTGAGACGGAGTTCATAAACGCTATCACCATCAAGCCATGCATCTTTTTTTAAACGGCAGTCGCAGGTTGGTTCTGAATTAGGGAGGCCCAATTACACATCTACCGAATATAGAAGAAAGATGCTAAATTATTCCATATATTGGCTTCACTTCCTCCTGAGACCGTCGATCGTCTTCCGGCGGCCATTATATCAGACCAGAATTATCAACTTTTAAGGGCAGAAGTGATTGGGCTCTTCGAGAAGCTCAATTTATTCTCCACTCTCACAGGCCAACCCTTTATCAATTTAGAGGAACTACGAAGAACTACCCTTCAGGTAGGAGTTGGTGAAGAGCTTGTGAAGCACAAGTTGATTTAATCCCTGCCGGCCAACATCGCGCCTATAATTGCCACACGGAAAGAACTAACCCTGGCACGATTAGGAAAACTGGCGGATGAACTGATGACATTCGATAAAGCGCATGCCTCAATGTGAATACTTGTAGTGAGTCGATAAGATTGCGACCCTTCCTAAAGAATCAAAGACCTGTAGTCTGCCGCTGACATGTGTATTTTAGTGAGAATGCTAAATTCTGCAAACCCTGGTGCGGGTGGCCAAAGAGAGGAAAACAAGTACAGATACAACCTTTCTCCAGGCCATCTTTCCCAGCCCCGGCGGAAAACTAGTTGGGCATTCCATTGCAAGCGCGGCCACTGGTATGTCATCTGTTTTTAATTGACACGGGGAGGGGAGTGTATCGATAATTCCGGCTAAATTGGTGAATTCAGATGAATTGCGCGAGTCAAATATAAATATTACAACGGCTAATGGCGGTAAAAATAAAAGTACACGGCGAGGTTCACGGATATAGTTATTCATAGTTTTGACCAATCATTTAGGTTGTCATGTGTGGTCGCAGATTCCACTTCACCATTATTAGGAATCGACTCTCTAAGGCATTTTAATCTTTTAGTGGATTGTGCGCGTGGCATACTTATCGACGAACAAACCAAACGTATCAGTGAAATTATCAGGAGAGCCTGCGGTAGATTTAATTGTTAATGACCTACAGCACCTACCACCATATTGGACAAATATGAGACTATGTACAGTCCGCGCCCATTAATCACTCCCCGTCATCGTCGAACTCAGTGGCGCATACAATTTAAACAGGTAGTGCTCCACCGACATTCGCACGGCCGAGGACTCTTTCAATAGAGAAGCTACAGGTTACCAAAGCAACTTTCAAAACACTATTGGAGGAGGGAATCGTGCGCCCGTCAAAATCAACATGGGCTTCGCCGATTCACATGGTGCCGAAGAAGTCGCCCGGTGAGTACAGGGTGGTCGGCGATTTCCGAGCGCTCATTTCGATAACAAAGCCAGATAGGTATCCGTTGCCGCGAATTCAAAGTCTTACAAACCACCACCAAGGCAAAAGGATTTTTTCAAGGTTGGATCTGGTTCGTGCGCACTATCAAATTCCTACGAACCAGACAGCATAGAGAAGACTGCGGTAACAATGCCGTTTGGATTGTGGAGTACGTGAAGCTCTCATTCGGTCTCCGGATTGCAAATTGCACTTTCCAACGGCACATGCATAACCTGTTTCGAGGATTATGGTTGGTTTATGTATATATAGACATCCTGATATTTTCAGACAATATGGACGACCACCTCAAGTATTTGAATCAAGTCCTCAAAATCCTGGTCGAAAACGGTCCGAGAATATTTCTGGAGAAATGCGAGCTGGAAAAGGAGGAAATCCATTTTTTAGGGCATCACATTTCGGTGGAAGGAATTGGGCCACCGACCAAGAAAATGAAGAGAATTGGAGAAATGCCATTACCAAAGGACTACAAGGAACTTCGATGATATTTGTGCATGTTGGGATACTACCGAAGAATGATTCCTAATTTTGCCGCAATTGCAGCCTCGTTGACCGAGCTTGACGCCTGAAACGTAAGGCTCGTGAACTCTAGTGGAATGATGAGGCACGATGAGCATTTGAGAATACTAAATCGGCTCCGTTAAATTCTGTCACCCACAGCCCAATGATTCACCCTACCAGCTGGTGACGGATTTCTCTCAACACGCGGCAGGTGCTGCCCTGCACCAAATGGCAGACGGATTACCAAGATTGGTGGTATTTTCGAGCACTTCAGGTACTTGATTTAAGGTCGCCATGTCGCCTTGTGCACTGATCACAAGCCATTAATATCGGCTTTTTCATCGCCATTAAGTGCAAAAACAGACTGGCAGGAACGCCAATGGACAGCCATTTAGGAATACATCAGCGATATCGCCTACGTGCGTGGTCATGACAACGTAATCGCTGACTGCCTTTCAAGGAACGTCAATTCGATCCAAATGACTCTTTTTGACCTCCAAGATTTGGTGGCAGTTCAGGATGATGACGAAGACACGAAGGAATTTCACTCGCGATTATTTTTTTCCCTTTTCCCGTGGAAGCTCGAGTATGGTGTGAAATAACATCAAGATACCCACGGCCGTTTGTCCCTATGGCGTGTAGGACTGTCTTCAATCAATTATATAATTAATCTGTCAAGCCTTGGAGTAAAGGCTTCACTTTGTCTTCTTAAATTATATTTCTGGCCCAATATGGACAGGGATATTTTCCCTTGGACAAGGGGAGTGCCTCCCATGTCAATCTTGAAAGATTAGTTGCCACAAGAAATTCCCGACCATGCCCAATGATATTCCATCTTCAAGGTTCGAAACCGTGCATATCCATATAGTTGGACCACTCCTACCGTGTACACTGCCTAGAGAATCTTACTCCTCACACAATCGGTATTAACTATTTTGTATCGACCGAGTGACGAGATGGATCGAAGCACTACCGATCCCGGATATAAGTGACGCAACGGTTGCGTTAGCTTTCCTAGACAGGCGGATTTTCCAGATTTGTAGTCCCGCTTTACGCAATGACCGACAGAGGCGCCCAATTTAAATCCGAACTATTCAAGCAACTGTCTGCCCTCGTTGGTTTTCATCAGCTCCGCACCAGGGCGTACCACCCGTCCACGAACGGAATGGTGGAAAGGGCACGCAAGACTGAAGGGCACGCAAGACTGAAGGGCTCCAGGCTGGCTGGTGGCACTTCCAATTATCCTTTTGTGCATTCGCTCTTTGCCTAATGACTCGGGATATATATATATATATATATATATATATATATATATATATATATATATATATAAAGGGTGTTCCATTAAGACGGATTGAAGTTAGCAGTAAATAAAGCAGTGTTATCGGTGAAAATTTATTGATTTCACTATTGGATCATATTATTTGAGTCAAGGCAATTATGTGTGAAAAATAATATCGCTTAAATGTCTGCCAAGGCTTCGGCGGCACACCTCCTCTCGATGGTCAAATTTTTTGATGACGTCTCTTCATAGTTGCTCCTCGATCTCACCAATATGCCTTATTATCTCATCCTTCAGCTGTCGAATTGTTGTTGGCTTGTTGGCATAGACCTTACTTTTGAGATGACCCCAAAGGAAGAAATCTAAAGGCGTCAAGTCACACGATCGTAGTAGCCCATTGACCTCGCTATTTCGAGAGATGATGCGACCTGGGAACTTCTCATTCAATAAAGCCATTGTTGCATTGGCTGTGTGGTATGTGGCGCCGTCCTGTTGAAACCACAAATCTTCGACATCCATTGAATTCAATTCAGGACATAAAAAGTTGGTTATCATGGCACGCTATCGCTCGCCTGCCACTGTAACAGAATTCTCGGAATCATTTTCGAAGAAATACGGCCCAATGATTCCACTAGCAAAAAATGCACACTAAACAGTGACCTTTTGTGGATGCAGTGGCTTTTTCTGGGATATTCATCAGCCCCAATGCGACACTTCTGCTTATTAACGAATCCACCAGGATGAAAATGGGCTTAATCCCTAAAGATGATTTTTTTGCGGAAAATCATCATTGGCTTGTCTTTGCTCGTGCACCCAATTGATAAATGTACGGTGCTTCAAATGGTCAGCAGTCTTCAGTTCTTGTGTCAATTGAATTTTGTAAGCGTGTAGAGACAAATCTTTTGGTAGAATTAAATGTAACGTTGTTGTGGATAGGTTCAATTCCTGCGCGCGATCACGAATAGAGATGTCCTGGATCTTTGGCCACATTCTCGCGCACTGCACAATGTTTTCAGCTAAACGGCGTAAACGAGCACGCAATGGCGTTTTCATATCTGCCACCGACCCCGTTTGTTTGAATTTACGAACAATTTTCCCAATTGCACTCTCGGTTGGTAGATTATGTTGACCCAAAAAATCGCGAAGTGCCCAAAATGCGTTTCTGTTTGAACGTCCATTTTCATAATAGGCTTTGATAACTTTAACAAGTTAATCGATTGTTAATCTTTCCATGGTTGAAATTGTTAAAAACTGAAGTTGTAAAATCTAAAAGAAAAAGAAAAAATCATTAGACGCTTAAACTTAACTCACATTTAAAATCGGTCCAAGTTATTGGAACACCCTTTATATATATATATATATATATATATATATATATATATATATATATATATATATATATATATATATATATATATTCTATAGGTTTGCTTCTAAGAAGGCTTATTTTGAGGTTGAGGATAAATCCCAAAATGAGACATGTAAAATTTCTCATTTAATTAAGAACAACGTTTCGGGTATCTTATCATCTTCTGGTCTATAAAAGAGATT